>CM060868.1:32890511-32979365 GCA_030737845.1 Acorus calamus | reverse complement strand
CTTGACGTTCTTTTGCGATGTTATAATCAAATTTTGGGAGTTCCCTCATGAATTCCTCAGCCGATGTGACTGACTGCATACACATCGAAGTACAAGATCTTACATTTAAAATCAACACCCGAGTTCCATGAACCTGGTCAAAATGGTTGTTTCTATACAATTCTCACCGTTAGCTGTTCTGGAACAAGACTACGCACGGGAATGTCAGAAGCTCTAGCCTCAAACCTGATTCTCTCGCAAGTATTGTGACCTACAATTGGCATCACGGTGATTAGGAAGAAGAAACATGTGGTTCGCTTGAGTTTTAAATCTTAAAAATACTTGGAAGTGTTTGTGTCAGGGATTGGAAAAAAAAGTTTCTAAGCATATATCAAGCATGGAATGAATAGTTTAGGGAGCTACCTGACAGTTTTAATGGAGAAAACCAGACAGTAATTTACCTTTCTGGCAACATCTGTTCCAGAGAGATCATCCCTTGGATCAGGCTCAGTATATCCAGCCTGTTTTGCTTCTGCTACCACATCACTGAATTGTCGTGTCCCTGTGAAGTTGTTGAAGATATAACTCAAAGTTCCACTGTGACAACAAAGATGAGAGAAAGAGCCTATAAGACAGAAATCAATTAATTTCCTAGAACTTGTGATATTAAATGCTTGAAGAAGCTGACAAGGTAGGTATAGAAAGGCCTTCATTTCGTAGTTTCTGGCCTTCATCATAAACACTGGAAGAATTTTAATGGATAAAGTTCCCTTTCCTTCATAGAAAGCTTATATATTAATTGCAAACATTCTTCACAACCAACCTAAAGATGCCCTCAATTCTCAAAATCTTGTCACCATTTTTCAAGGAGCCCTTGCAAGGTGCTGATAATTGGGAGACCCGCTCCGACAGTTGCTTCATAGAAATAGTGTGTGTAAGAACTCCGTTGTTGTGCTTTCAACTTCAAATACTACAATCCGAGAATGTCGATTAGGAGAAGCAAGAGCAAAAAACAATCTGAGATGCAACTGAAAGGAGCAATTATACAAAAGCGCTAACATTGAATACACACGGAAGATCCACATTTTAACAGAAATAAAAATAAAAATAAATATGAACAGGAAATGGCAAAAAAAGCTGACCAATTTCATGCATCCAGCATAGTTCAGGATGAGCCATAATTTTCCATGGAGAAGTTCAGGAATTTCAGAGAAGGCAAAGGAGACAATGCCACAAAAGTTAGAATTAAAGGGGATAATTCACCATTTAAATAGTTACACTTGGTAATTAGGATACAGGATGACAAGAATCTGGAATCATACCTTGAAGGACAAACAGATTCATACCTCTAGTGTTTTGAGAGAACCATCTTCCAAAAATAACATCATAATAGAAGATAATGAATCTCCATATATATAAATGTTACTACTTAACAAGTTTCTTCTCTGTCTGCTTTATTATTTCCTCAATGTAATGGCAGTTTTTCAGTGGACAAAGTTAATTTAACAGTGAATATAACCAACAGAATTAATGGGTAATAAATTGAACATTTATATAATATAAAAATATTCAAAGCAGTCCACCCACAGAAATACAAAAGTATAGAATTACCCGATCAAGCGGTCCTGAATTCGCCTTTTTGTTTGGGGTGATAACATGGATCCCTTTGCATAACCAATCATAATAGTGATTTGCAACGTCTGAATCTGCTGTACAATCTACTAGTACGGTATTTGGGATATAATGATTTCCATGTACATGCTGAGCAAATTTATCCAAGTCGGCCACTTCTGCATTCTCTTTTTGAAGTTCTTTCCATCTGGTTAAGTCTATTCCCCTACAAAAAGGTCCCATTAATGATAATAATCAGTGTCTTGAACGTATACTAGAAAATTTAAATCAGCTTCTAATTTACAGGGCAAAGAAGTGCAGTCCATAGGCCTTATGTGGTCATTCTGAGAAATAAACAGCACAATGCATGAAGGTTCCAAATGAATACTGGGGCTTGTGCAATGTCCAATAATATCGTGACATCTGACATGGAGACAGGTGCAGTTTGTAACGTGATATCATCTTCTGAGTATGCTCTTTGAACATACTAGGAATTATCAACATCCACTATCATTATTGATACTAAGCACAGATCTGATATACCAGGCTGTGTATTGATCCTGTTGGAGCTTTCTATGCAGTTATCTATAAGACTGCAACTCATGCAAACTATCCTTGTATCCCTAGTTTAGCACAAGAAAAAAGCTAAATTATTTAAATCAAAGAATATTGAATTACGTGTTGCTCAAAATCATTGTTCTCGTGCCAGTAATGCCCATAACCCGCAAGTCAATGTTAAATTCTTCTTTCAAAACTCCAGCCTGCCAAAAAAAAATTCCATATGCAATCAGTTATAAGGTGAATGAACATTTGGGCATAAAATTTGATTCAGAACTTTCAATTTTAGCATTGCAGATCATAGAAGCATGGGATAACTTCGATGTGGGACTAAAATAATGCAAGTAATGGAAAGAAGATTTAAATTTTTTGTGTTAAAGATATGGGTTGCAACAATCTCAGTGTTACCAGTTCTTAAAAAAACAGTAGTACAATGGTCATTAAAAGAATACCAAAAAAATTAGTGCCACACCAAGAAAAGAAGTATTCAGAAAATCTTGCATAGTTGCAAATGAATGAGAAGGTTTGCAATCATTGGAAATTCTGATTGCTACTCCCTACTTCACTAGATATCAGTGTTTAGAAGAGGAGGCACTAGACATAAATCTGATGCAGTTGAAAAGTAATTATTAATAATAGGATCTTTTTCAAAAATGGATATGTATTGTTGTTCTTTTAGTTCAAAAAGGGTGTTATTATTTAATAGAGATCTGTGAAATACAGATATAGTAGGTTGTGTGTCAGGGTCATATAGGTTATCCTAGAGTCAAGATTTCATTAGTCAGGCATTTGCTTTCATAGTATCATTCATGGGTATTTGCATTTGTTTAAGAAAAATGGAGGCATTAAGAGTAGGGAGTTAGCAGAAGAATTTTTTATGAATCACCAAATAGTAGGGCAGAATTGTCTTAAATGACAGAATGGACCCCTTTAAAAATCTTATATGTTCAGACATCTTGCTGGAATTGCATTGTGGTATATCTCTTCATTCTCGATTTCCTCAGTCCATTTGTTCATATATCAACACAAGATAAAAAGAAAGAAAAATCAAGACAAGCTGTTCTAGAATGCCCTAAGCTCCAAAGGATTAAAGCTTGCATTACCAGTAGCATCAAAAAGAAAGAGGCAGGGGAAAGTCCATCTAATACGACACCTGATCTCTCAGCTGATCAAGTAATGTTCCACCAATCAATCCAGGTCCAATGATGCCCACTGCTAGAGTTGTTTTTGATAGATAAAACCTTGAATGGACAGCCTTTAGAGCCTTTATACAGTCTTTTCCCTTCAGCACCACGGTAATATTGTACTCAGAGCAACCTTGAGCTATGGCTCGTATATTTACATTGGCCTGAAAGTTCACAATGTGGTTGCACACACTCAATTGTAAGTAGGTGACAAAAACTAATTAAAAGTACACAAGTCGTTCAAAATATAAATATAACGTTTTCTACATCCATCTTACCCTGGATTCATGCTATTTACAAATGGACTGGGATGAGCAAATTCATAGAAAAAAAGAGAGCTACCTTTGCCAGTGCATCAAAAAGAGTAGCACTAACTCCAGGAGTACTTGCCATTCTCTGGCCAACCGTCGCCAATATACTACAATTAGAGATCACCTCAATCTGGATACAGTTAAATGAGTGAACAGGGGGAACTATAGAGTATAGATTAACACGCACACTGTTAAAAGCAAAGAACACCTGGCTGTTTCCAATAAAAACATAGCAATGCTAAAGCAACTTTTAACTTTTTAAGGACTATAATGCGCTTAAGAGACACATATATGCAGTGTAAAGAGTGATGCTTTTATTACTATCAATATGTTGCTCATCATATACAGCGATTAAGGGCCATATAGATCTATCAATATTTTTTCTAGAACCTTACAAAACCGTAAGCAGACCAAGAGAGATAACTTTTATTTGAAATCCAACAGGACAGTTGTTCATACTCATCTTAAACTTGATCCGTCTCAGAGAGCAGTAGAGACAGGTAACTGGTAGCTTGGTTTTCATGGAATATATTAACAATTGCAATGTAGAGATGAGCAGTTGCTTTTTAAAGGATTTAAAAACATTTTCCAAAATTATATAATTATTAAAAACCATACAGCAATGATCAGTGACCTTAGAGAGACGACCAGCATCCAAGGCCTGGCGAAATCTAGCCTGCAGGACCTTAGCAACTGCGTCCACTTCCTTTTCTGGTACAGCAAAGCATATGGAATGCTCACTACTAGCCTGAACAGTACAATAACAGTCAGCTACTGATAGATCATACTCTCAGAAAATCAAGAAATGCTCCAACTGATTGAACAAGGTACCTGGGATATCATTATAACATTTGCCCCCACATCTTTCACGGAAGAAAAGATAGCACTAGCTGTACCAGGAACACCAGCCATGCCGGTTCTGCATCAAATATGTTGCCATGTTCGAATAACGTAAACATGAAATGTAATGAATAATAAATTACAACATTTAAGCAGTAGAAAGTTCCATAAATTGGTGTTTAAAATAAAGAGTCATGACTGTTGCACAAGAAAAATTTATAGTTTCAGGCCCTAAGGGTTGCAGAAATTATATTGTGGATGTATTTGATATCATTTCAGTGATGTCTTCTTATGAATCACATATAAGATGGGATTTTGGAACGTTGCTCACCCTTCAACATTTACCAGGGCTAAATTGTCTATTGTCGCAAAAGCTTTCACAACAGACTCAAATCCCTGATCATCCCTTTTTCGTTGTCAGGTAACTGACAGATCATCGTTCCACGGAGCAGATAGATTAAAAATATTTCTAATTATGATCGGGATGTTGTACTTCATTACTGGAATGATAGTGCGAGGATGCAAAACATTTGCTCCAAAATATGACTGCCAGAAAAAAGAACGATGATACCAAGTCACTAAGACATTCTGCCATTGAAAATTTTAGATTAATACATACAAAGAGAGCATCTAGGTACCATTTCCCATGCTTCCTGATATGACAATGTCTTCAATATGACAGCCTCACTGACTGCAGATGCAAACCACTATTAAGTAAACCAAATCTTCGTTCCATCCACATAAACAAAGAATTCAGTGATTTTTCACATATCACTACTTTTTTATAAATAAAAAAAAAACTGTGCCATGTAAATTAACTATATTACATGGTATAAACACAAAGCCGCATGTTGATCTAAAGATCTGCAATAGGAAATTTTGATGCAGCAAGGCATGCATCCTAGTTGGATAAGTAAGAGGGTATTTGAACCTTTTCTGGGGTCAGCACTGTACACCCCATCCACATCAGTCCAGATTGTGACTTGTTGAGCGCGTAAAAGAGCACCCATTATAGCTGCAGAGAAGTCACTTCCATCTCTTTTCAAAGTGGTGGGGATGTTTTTGGGCGTGCTAGCAATAAACCCAGTGGCAATGATTGTCCTCAGCTGGATGTTTAGAAAACCACTTATTGAGTCTCTTCTCAGATTCTATGAAATCAGGATCCACCTGGTTGGAACTTGTCGGATTCACAATAAGGACTTCCCTTGTATCCATCCAACAGCATTGGCTTCCAAGCTGCTACAAGAAAAAAGGACAATGACTAATCATTCATCCAAAACCTCTGAAGTCCATGAGCCATTTAAAAGACGAGCACCAAATGAACCTTTTTTAGGACAAGTGAAAGCATCTGTGCAGACCATAATTCCTCCATGGCCCACCACAAAATCAGAGAAAGATTCAGTAGCATGACCGGCTGCATCAAAATTGTTTACATACAGAGTATTATATTACTACTGTAAGAAAAAACAATTGCAACTTTGGAGTTCACAATAAATCTCCAAAGATATATATGGGAATGTGTGTGTGTATATATATATATATAATAACAAGTAGGAACAGTGCTAACCTATGTAGATTGCACTGAGCATTGCTTTGAGGTTCACTGACATCATGCTGCAATTGAGACAAGAATAAAGCAAGACTTTCCCCTTCAAGAAGATCATTTGCTGTTAAACTGTGTTTTTTAAAAACATCATCTAGTGCAGATTTCATAAGAACCTATCCCGTGACTGAGCCTTGTCAATTAGGTTATACATAATGTCTGTCACCTGTGACATTGCAGACACAACTGCCAACTTTTTTTCTGAAGCATCATTCAAAATGATATCTGCAACATTTTGTATCCTTTTGGCAGTGCCCATACATGTGCCACCAAATTTATGAACAGACCACATACCACCACCCGGAAGGCCAGGTTCCTCCACAGATCTATCCAAGCAATCATCTGGCAGGAAAAGGGCATCATAAATGCTGTATATAAGATGCTTAAATAATATTTTATAAGAATCTAAAAAAAGACCAAAAACATAAAAACCTGCAGCAGAAGCAAATAATGTGCTCCCTGAACCTCTCCCTTCTTCTTCCCTGTGTGGAAAGGACAGGCATTCCTGAAAACAAGGTAAGATGGCCAATTAATAAAAAAAACTTCCAAATTATATTGCTAAACAACAATTTGTCATTTCTGGGGTTTGTTTCTTCTTCTTGTTTTGGGTGTCTTTGGTACAAGGATATTTTTTTGGACTTATTTTTCACTTTCCGGGGAAAATTGTGTTTATGGACATTCTCCAAATACCAATTATGTAGGGAAGGGCCGGAAGGCTTTTATGCTCAAGGTCAGGTCTCACATCCTTTAACTTGGTCATACCATTATGTTTTAATGTAATAAAATTTGGTGGTGCTGAAAAAATATGCAGAGACATGATATAAATGAATGTTCTGCATAATCTGAGACTTAATTGACAAAATTTTAAAAACAATGGATTTGGTTTCCGATATGCAGAGAAGAATGTACGAAGACTACAAAGATCCAACATGTGATTGTACATAACAACATAACAATCCATCTTTAAATTAAATTTCTTTCAATTCTGCCTCTCAAGTTAACAACTTTAAAGATTTAACAATGGGCAGTTATGAAACACTTCCAAATTTCAACAAATCCTTCCCACCAACCAACATATTAATGACACCCAAATCACAAATCTGCACTAATAAACTCATACTTCACCATCAAAGATTAAAAATTCATAAAATTACCATGTACCACGCTTCTTCTTTTTTCTCTTTCATCATTATAAACTCTAACTCCTTAATATTAAAATCATCCTCTGTTAACTAAAAACCGATAACTCCAATTCTGACCCACCAACAACATCAACAATGAAAAGACCATGAAAGCTAATCTTTTAACAATACAAATAAATAAATAAATAAACGAAAAGCGCGGCCTTTATTACATAAAACCAACCAAAGAGAGGGAAACACACACCTCAAGTTCGACCTTCCGATGCGCCTCTGTATATCTCGACTGTCGCAACAAAAAAAAAAAGATTGTTCAAATCAAATCAAATCAAACACTACAGAACCCGAATCCCCACCACAAAAAAACAAAAAACCGAAAGAGCGACCTGATGGCAGAGACGACGAAGAATCCGAAACCGGAGAAGAACTCATGGGCAAAAAAAAAACCGTAGAGAGAGTCCTCAATTGAAAACCCAAAAGAAACCTTTTTTTTTTTTTTGGGAGGAGGAAGGGGAGGGGGGTCTGAAGATGTGCTTGTGCTTTTGAGGGTTTTGGTTTAGGGACCGTTACATCCACACCAGATTCACAAGCCCACACTTTATGTGACCCACCCCACTCTTTTTACAATATGTAAACCCAATCAATAAATATATATATATATATATATATATATATATATATATATATATATATTACGCGAGCGAAGGTGCGGCACGGAGGTGCGGCGAACGTGGACCGTTCGATCGTGGGTCCATCGCATCCAATCGATGTCGCACCGACCGCATGCGATGGACCCGTGATCGACGCCGACCCGCCGTTCGCCGACGTAATCATCCCCCTATATATATATATATATATATATATATATAATCCGATTACGTGCGGTGTGCGGTCGGTGCGGTGCGCGTACGGGCGTCGTACGGGTCCAGATCGGACGGTCGGGTGCGTCCTCGACCGTTGGATATGGACCCGCGATCGAACGGTCCACGTCGTAAACCCACCGCAACCGCAGAAACATATATAATATATATATATATATATATATTTTTTTTTTTTGCGGGAATGGGGGAAACGGGGGGGGGTCCATCGCATCCAATGGGGGGCCCCCGGGTCTGACCCGTGATCGACGGCCCGTGTGTCCCGCATTCCTGCTTGTGAATCACTTCCCTATATATATATATATATATATATATATATATATATATATATATATATATATATATATATATATATATATATATATATTTTCAGTGCGGGAATGCGGCCGTGCGGGAAACGAGGGTCGATCGCGGGTCCATGCATCTAACGGTCGAGATGAATCGCCCCCGACCGTATTGGACCCGTTCAACGGCCCGTATCGCTTCCCGCACGACCGCATTCCCGCACCGAATCGCTTCCCTATATATATATATATATATATATGATCATAGTGGAAAACCACCCCAATCATTTTACATCTTGTCTCTCTCTTTCTTCTCCCTTTTTCTTTCCACTCGCACGCGCCGTCCTCCTTCCCAGTCTCCATCTCTTCACCCACGGCCAGCCGTCGTCCCCACCGTCGCCGACAAGGATTTTAAGTTCTAAATCATGTTATTTCACACTACAAACCCACCCGCGGGCTTTTGCATATATCTCGTCTCCCCCCCTACGCGCTCTCAGATCTTCCCATTTGTTTCATTTTGATTTCTATCATCTTTTAGGTTAAAAGCGCCTTGAGGGACGTCTTATGTGAGAAAGCACTGCCAAAAGGATAAAGTAAAATATAAAATCTTTTGGCATGAAAACAAGATTTATATGTAATGGTTTTGGATGTACTGCAAAACATAAAACAGAGCATTTTTATTTTTTTTTATTTTGTTTAATAGTTTTTTATATCATAAACAAAGCACATTCAAATGATTATTATTTAAATATATGCTTTGCATCACCTTCAAATGTTATGAAAAAAAATACCAATGTATATATGTTTTGATATGGGGAAAATATGCTTCATTTTTATTCTTTAATAATAAAAGGTTACAGAGGCTAAATAAAATCCTCGATTATATCTAGATGGTGAAGAGTTGAGATTGTAGTGTTTTTTTTCTATAGGCATTCAAACAAAGAAGACCCCTCTCATTAATCTTATTGTATGAGACATATTTTCGAGGGTTGGTAGTAGATTTTTTTAAGGGACTTATTTACATCTCATTACTCGACAGAAAATATCGGTTGGTTTATAAAAACTTTGTGGTTGGGAAGCAAAGATTTATGAAAATTCTGACCTAATTCAACCACAAACAATATCCTCCCTTCTATCAAATTTCGAACATAGAATGAATAAGTTGAAAATAAATCAAAAATCGAAACATTTCGACATTTGAAGTTAAAAATGCATTATATTTATTTCAAAATTTGTGTTTTGGGATCTTTAAATTAGGAGGTGGAGATTCTGTTTAAATGGGGTGGGGTAGGTTGGGGTAGTTTTCTTTTTTAGACATACAAACTGGTTTTTGTTTTGTTGAATACATATACATAAGTATACATAAACAAAACAAACACATATAGAGAAGAGAGGTAGAGAGAACTCTTCTTGTTGGTTGGTTTGTGTATAAATTGTATTCTATATAAAATCAGCACGACTGAGCTCTCATAAAACTGAAAGGGTTTGTATTCTACAATTTGTTTGATAGGTGGTGTAACGAGACTCATGTGAAATGTGCTTCCTAACACAAAACATGTATTTTTATTATAATTTGTCGTTAGGTATGCTGCAATTCTTTCCTTAGTGGTGTTTATATATAGATTTAATGAATTGAATATGAATTAACAGATTATTTTTCATATTTTATTATCAAAATAAAAAATTATTAAATACATATCTCACAACCGTTTTTTTTTGTTATTTTTTGGTTCTCAAACAAAGGTGTGGGTATATCGATCTTTGATTTATTTTTATTTATATAGACCGGCTTTCGGGCTTCGAGTTCGGCCCGTCCTATGTTATTCCGCGGGGTTGCATATACCCCCCTAAACAAAACCGTGTATTAAAACATCATCGTAAATGTTCATAATTTAGTTCTTTGCGCGGGAGCCAATCTTGCTGGGCGGTGGGTACTCCAATCATCATGACACCTTGTGTGATTCTTCATGCCACATCCAAATCATATTTTTCACTTTTTATATTATTTTATATCTAATGTATATTTAGATTTTACTTTTATTCTCTCAAGGGTGCGAATATTATAAAAATTGTACGTGATATATATTATTATGTTTTTAATAAAGTTTACATTTGAAAGCTCTCTTTAAATTAAAGGAGATCATTTTTAGAGTTGAAACACAATTCAGTACAAAACATGTTTTTTGACAGAACATGTATTCGTATTATAAAAATATAATATATACTAATGAATTTTAAAATAAAATTTAATTATGAGCAAATTAGAGACATTGGTGAACAGGACCGCAAAAAAAATTATTTAGTTCTCTCATATAAGTAGAAGCTCAGGACCTTCATTGCTTATTGGCCAAATAACAAAAATCCAATGTTAGGAACGGGTTCGGAAAAAAAATATTTTACATATTTTTATGTAAAATTTAATTTTAACTAGCAATTTAAATAAAAATAAAACATTCATTAAAATATAACCTATCCATACAAGAAATCAAATAAGAAATATCAACATTTATTCTAAATAACAAATATAATCGTTAAAAAATAATATAAAAAATAAATGAAACATCAAATAATACATTTATTTAGGTTGGAGCATCATTTGAAAAAAATATTTAATCTAAATATTAATAGAACAAGGCAGATTTGGGACAGGTTTTGTTAAGTAAACCTATTTTTCTCCCCAAACCCACCAAGTTTTATTCTATATCCCCCGAACCCACCCCGAATCCCGAACCCAACTGGGACAATCCCACTACCATCTCCTAAGACCTTTGAATGACAAATTAGGCTAGGTTCACCTGTTTGTTTCTATTGATGTGTTACATCTACTAATGAAATACCATCCACGTTTCACTAGAGGAATGATGGGAACTCATGTCACACTCACAGCCAAACCAAGTGAGAGCTCATTTCAGCGGTGACAGCATACTCAATATCATAGTGCCCATAGTGATGACTGCAGACACCAATTGCAATCACCTACAACAGCATACATGCCTGGCTAATGAAACAAACAGTCCCAAGTCAGAAGCATTTTGTTCAAGATGGGGGTACATTGACAATTAAACCGACGAGCCACATGATTATGGATCCAATAACCCAACATACTAGCAGGAGCACCACAACACCAGCTAAAATGGTGAGGAGGGGAGGGCCGTCGGAAGCACCCGTTGCACTGTTATCTGTCTTGGCCTTGATGGTTTCCCCATTCGGAGAGTTGGCTTCTGAGGCAAATGCTGTAAGCACCCTTCGTTTTAGTTTTAGTTGGAACTTGGTGGCGCTTGGGAACCTGAAAACAGTGACCAACTGCATTTAGCATAGCGAGGACATGAACTGAATTGGATGAGAATTAAAGTTGCATTCAGTTAAATGGATGTGAGAATTAGCGATATAAACATTGCCAGTGCCAGTCATCTCTTCTCCATAAGGTGTTGATTAGGCAAATGGTTTCACCAAGTTCTCCCTAAACTAACAACTTGATCATTAACAAAGGAGTATGCATATAAAATGTCACATCTAAACTCAAAGACCCCATTTGGGGATGGGTTGAGAATTTTTTGGCAGAGTATACCACAATGTAGGGAAATTACTTTATCTGTACCAGTGACTAAAAAGTAGTATAAGGGGACCTATTAAACCACTGTTTGAAGATAAAATGGTATTCTAATAACAGGGGTATTCCTAGCATCTTTATTGTGAAATGATATTAGAATATCATTTTAGCCTTATACCATGATTATACCAGCTGAAAAACCACTGCCAAAAGGTCTCAAAATGTCAAATGTGTAATACATATATATATAAATCATAACCCAAAGACATGAAGAAACTATATGCATTGGAACAGAACAACTTCCTATCTAGCTAGGATTAAGATGTAGGGATTCTACTTTTCCAGTCAACTCTATCTTGAAACACCTCTTCCGACAAGAAAAAAAAACCCATCAAAATTTTATTCACCATAATCTTCTTCAGAGTCCAGTTAAATATCGGGTCATCCAAACAACTCAAGCATAATCTGACTATAAGGTGAATAATAAATTCATGTCATAGTACAGTCACATAAACTTGTAATGGAGATGACTTATCACATTAATTTTGAATGTTTTGTGAAGAAGTTATGTGGGTGTCTCTGCAAGACCTAAAACCACAATGTTTAGAGCAATTTTTAGACGAGCAGTAAAAACACCCACGCAACCCAAAAATTTAGGGACAAACCACACGGGATTGGCTCCTTGGCTAAAGTCATTGGTTTGCCTCTTCTCATCTCTCAAGTTCGAATACCCAGGCTGATCGGATGCACATAATTTATAGATATAGATGACTATTTCAGTCTGTTTTAAGCCTCTAGTACTGCCACTTTATGTCTGGCACTCTTTAAAGACTAGAGAATACCCGTGTGTAAAAAAGAAGAAGATAATGTTAATGACAGCCCCGCGAACAATAATACATCATATGATGAAAAATGTATATTTCTTCCTGATGAATTGAATGAACCTATTTTTTTTTATAGCAAGTACATACTTCACCTAAGAAGGTGTATCTATGAAAGTATATGGACTATCCGCACAGATTGTGTAAACCCAGGCTAAACCCAGTGCCAAAAAAATATTGGTGTTTCAACCCCAAAAGGAAAAAGGGACTAAAACCCAGGCAACAGTAGACGGGATTTTTTTTCTTCTGACAGGTGGACCTAATTTTTCATTCAACGAAAAGACGATGTCAAATATTTTCACAAAACTGGTAAAACCTACATGAAAGATGGAAAAGAAAACTAAAGTGTAGGACATCAAGAACTAATTTGAACGAATCATCGCCTACCAAAAGAGAAAAAAAAACACATTCACCTGAAGCTTGATCGGACTGTACGGGTATTAGCGCGGGAACCCGAACCAGAAATGGCGGGAACCCCGACCGAGCGATCCGACCGTTGGCGGCCGACGAAGGGTGTGCCGGGGACGGGTGAGAGCGTCAGCATTGCCAAGAAGAAGAAGAAGAAGGTATAGTCGGGGAATAACAATTCAAGCTCGAAAGGGGATTTTATCGCTTCGAGGAATCACGATGGATGCATTTGTTGACACGTGTCAGGTGAGAGAGAGATTCTTCAACCCACTCTTCTTGAAAACCCTTATCCTAACCGTCCGATTATAATAAAACGTCTTATCCTCCGTTGGATTGCCACAATCACTTATGCGGGTTTCGATGTCGGATTTGGGTCCGATAAAGATCTATCCTAATTTTTATGAGGCAGGTTGGATGAGAATTGCAATTCCTATAAACAGCCCAGTCCACTTGGATTTTAATAATTTCATTTATACAATTGAACCCATGGCATCCGTATATTCTTTTAATTTTTAAAAAATATATACAACATCTAATATACATTCATAAAAATAAAATATATACTCTAATAAACGACTTCAGAAAAAAAAAAGTAGATATTATGTTCCGTTTAATAAGGTATACATCTCATCTATATGGGATAGCATAGGACAACAACACTCATTTACAATTGATTGTCAGATGGGATCAAAATCACAAATCAACCCCCACCTCTTCCCAACATTGTGTTTGAAGATTTTTTTTATATTTTTTTAAAAAAAACATAGATGCGCTGTCCCAATTTCATTAATGAGACCAGAGAGGAAAGGAAAAAAGTTACAACCATGGTGTCTGATGATGAATGTTATTGCTAAACATGTGAGAGTGACGCGAGATCATGTTGTCTACCTTGAATCTAATCAAACCATTGCATCCATGTTAAAATCTCATCTGGATCCACAAATTTGATGCTAGATGTCAAAACACTTTTGGCAAGAGAAGACTCGAAATAGTTTGTGTTTTATTGGATTAGTACCCAATAGTACTCACCTCATCTTACACCCCCCCCCCCCCAAAAAAAAAAATCACAAATCACCCAAAAATCCAGTTTCTCAATTCCCAACGTATTTCAATCAAATCACATAGAATTGGATTTTGTGTATCCAGAGATAGGAACCCCAAGTGTAGTTGCTAGGGTAATTGATTTTCACAAGAGTTTCAAATTATAAATACAATGATGCTAATTCTTGAAATAAAGGTGCCCACTACATGATACATCCTCCAAAGAACAGTTTTCAGTTTATCCATAAAAAAGGAACAGTAGGTTACAAATAGCTCCAGGGTTCAGCATACCTAGATGACTACGATTCCAGATCTGTTGAAAATGTTAGAGCATGGCACTCAAGATTGCTGATGTTTAGCTGCACAAAGCCAAAAAAAGATGGGAAAGATGAAGACCAGACAATGAAATGATCCATGTGAAATGTTGCAGTAAGCACAAGAATTGCAAAATGAATCCAGGCAAAATCAACTGTTCAGAGATAATCCAAAGCTCTGAAGTGATGAAAGCACCATTAACGAATCTCTCAAACATGTTGCAATTCCATAAAACCTTCTACCACCATTGGAAATCTGATTGAAGTAAACTAACTTTGTTTTGTTTTTTCTTTCTTTTTTGTAGAAGATAAGAATTGGCCTCGACTCTGGCTACATCTTTCAAGTCATTCATACAATTCCAGCTATATCTCACGTTTCATGTCATATTTAATGCCAAATTATTTTGCTTTCACGATAGTGGTTCCGCAGAGGAACATTGTAGCTGCATTGAGTGACAGAAATTACTACAGGAAAGCCTAGTTTTATTAGCAATTTTTCACATGGAATATGCACCATTAAGCATGCATGACAGAATTCAATTGCATCTTTGATTCTATTTCACCATGATGAAGGAAATCAGTGCTTATATGAAAATAGCTTCCTACAGAATGAGTAATATTTGTCTTAAATCTTTCTTTGAATTTCACAGCTCCTGCGGAATCAAAACCATTTTACTCTGTTGATCTTCTCAAAAATTGGTATTAAAAAATTACCACTAGCTGCTGCCTTCTTCTAAATGCAAGTACAAGATTTTATCATTTAGAAATCAAAGTAGGATGCCTACTGTTTCATCAAAAAAAAATCATTCAGAAATAAAGAAAATCAGTGCATCTAGCCAGGTCCTCTATACTAGCAACATCAGATTCAATCATCGTGTCACATTTTAAGGTAAAGGAAACAAAAAAAGGTCATTTAACATAGCACATAAAGAAAAACAAAGTTGGCAAACAAATGGGATACATGGATCTTGACACAATTATTTTCCGCATTGATATTGGATTATAATACATATCTTTATAATTTAAACTATTTTCAAATATCTTACACTAGTGATTTAGTTTATACATTATATAATAGTATAACCCAACAAAATCAACCTACTTAAATATATCTCTGAATATAATATCCTAAGCATTATTCCAAGCTAGAAACACCCTCAAAAACCTCTGGTGTTTCTTTTAAAAACCTAGTAGTGTTCATGGAATAACATACCATAACAGCAATTCCAGTCTCACTGAATTTGGGAATAGAGATGAGTCTTACTGACTGTCCCTCTGATCCTGCAACCAAGGAAACACGAAGTGATTGACTCTTCATAGTAAGCCAAAAAAATCACAAAAATGAATTTCAAAGATTGGCCTTACCTTTTATTACACGGGTCTCGTAGTTTTTCTGATTACCAACAAAATAAACATGAGGGCAACTCTCAATAAGAAAAGGGTCCCTATCAGTGAAAGGGTAACAACCTGGGAGAAATGGAAGCTTGGAAGTTAACGCCTAATTAATAGGTGCATCACAAAATTTATCAGAAACAATAGCATCATTTTTATATCTCTATTATAAATTAATTTCTACATTTTCTGAAACATAAACTTTAATTACAAATGAAAAAAAGTCAGGCAGCAGAAGACATACCAAGAGTGTTAGGAGCTGTTGGTGCCAGGTGTCTCCACCTTAATGTTCGCTCCATAAAATCTAGTGTCTCTGTTGCATCAGAATACTTAGCAAGATCATCTATGTTCTGACCAGATGTCCCCAGAAATCTGCAATGCCATAAGGAAGCATCACTTGTAGTTACTCAAATTTTACCTGATTTTATAGACAAGGGTATAAACAGCTTACCGAATATTGTCAAGTTCGAAAGAATGAGGATTCGTACATGATGTGAAAGTATTATATGCAGAAGCTCCTGGAAAGAGGCATCTATGCAAAGGCTGAAGAAGTAGAAGGGTGTAAGGAAATGACAAAACATGTTACAAACTTGCTCTCTTATTAACAAATGTCACCAAATCCTAGAAGTGTTCTTTATATATTATGAAAAAAAAAGAATGAAGTAAAGACCTGCTGAGGAAGGGCAAAATTTGCTGGGTCATTGAGCCCAGGCATGATATCCACAGGCATAGCCACTGCAAGCTGCACACATGTGGAAAGACAAAAATCTAATTGTCAAACAGTTGCATAAAAGGGTGGATCAAAACAGCCTACCAAAAAACATGACAGAACAAGCACACTGTGCTGAGGTGAGATGATATAACAAATCAATCGGAATCTGGTAAAACACTAAAACCTGAGTCAACAGAATATCTAGCTCTTTAATTGGCTCGAACAGCTTAGACTGGTCCTTTGAAGCTAGATTCTGCATAAACAAATTCAACAAAGAGTCAACCAATGAAGCTAATGAAGGACATGATAGGTTTCAAAAAGAAATCGTGACACATGTATCCTAATAAAAAAGTTGTAATTCAATGACTAAATAACTGATATTTTTTAATATAACACAGCCACCTGACCAGCAAGAAGCCCTTGTGGAAGTTCAACAGAATTTCCAGCGATAACAAGTCGAACAATTTGTGATGCTATACTTTGCTCCTGTTTGGATGTCCCCTTCATATTACTTTCCAATACACTTCACAAAATATACAAGATAAAGCGTAAAATTTACATGATGAATAAACCAGTGAACAATCACAGACCTTCTCATCTCCTAAATGGCCAGTTAAATGGTCAACTAGGAGCTGGAACTGAAGAGGATTAGATGCGCTGCTTCCAACACTCAATCCTGAGACAAGGACCGCATATTTGTCTTCTCCTGCAGTGCAATAAGAAATAAGCAGCTTTAGAAGCACCAATAATTCTGATGAACCAGCGCATACTAATCAGTTTTCACATGCAGAATTATCAATGCTCTCAAAAGAATTCGATATCAAGCCTAACAACATTCTCTCAACCACACAACCATGCATGATAACACATTAGGTTTGTTTTGAATGTAGATAAATCAATAGAACAGAGTGAATTAAAGAATGATTACGTAAAAAATAAATTAATGACCCAGAAAAAGAAATATTACCACATCTACATAAAAAGCTATGCAAGAACTACAGATTGGAATAGGTAACACATCAGAATACATCCAACTGCACAAAAATAAAGTAATTCAACTTAATGAGTTATGGTGATTGCCCTGCACGGCTTCGTTAAATTGTTCTATTTGTACAGAAGAGACACTACTAATATAGACTCCTCCAGTCCTCATAAATTAGGGGTCTCCACCATCATTTGGTACTCTCCAAAAAACATGACTTCAATATTCTTATTATCTAAGATTGCTCTGGTTCAAAGGGTTGGCATCAAATTCATATGATCCCAGATGCACCAACAAAAACCTGTACTAATAAGCAAAAGTTGTGGATTTGTTCAGACAATTACTTGACCCAGGTGGAATTGGTGCTTGTGGAGCAAGTCCAGCTTCCAAAACATCCAGGACCAAGAAATCACCCTCGCCTGTCTCCTTTCCATGAAGACCAGCCACGACGCCTAATCAAACAACACCCAAATCAGACCACCAGACAAGAATATCAACAACCCTATGATTATACGTCAATGCAAGGTGTCACCAAACCTGTCACAAAAACACGAGGGTCGAGTGAATCCCCAGAGAGCTTCACCCTCCCGCTCTCATCTTCCAAAACGAGGTGGTCGTCGGAATGCATGAAATTATGAGGCCTCACCAAAGGAACCGCTGACCTCTGCACATAAAGATTGTAAAATCATTCAATCCAACCATCAAATGTCATCATGAAAAGAAAATTAAAAAAACGGAGGACAATGTTACACTCAATCATTCTTGCAGTCACTTTTGCAGACTAAGCACTTTTTTATTTTTTTTGGAAGCATATATTTGTCTAATGAAGTATATACTTTCACAAATGAAATACATACTCATTACTTGAATGAATTAAATGCATAAATTTTATATTTTCGTTAATAGAGTATATTCTCTATTAACCCCATTTGGTTAATGAATAGCTTATCATGTTATAAAATAGTTAGACGGGGACAGAGATGAATTGGATAATTTGTCATTTGTGTTTGTCTTATTAGTCCATAGTAATAATTTTGGATTGCTAAGTAGGAATAGACTATACCTATTTATCAGAGATTTTTCTAACTTATCCTATCATAACTATTACAATGTATTCAAACTACAAACATTATTTTTAAATAATAAGCTTATTCTTCTCACCTTATCCACTCTCCTATTCCTAAATCAAGTAGGGGTTGAGATTTCATATAATGAGTTAAGACTGCAAGAATGATTGAGCGTATCAACACCAAAAAAAAAGAAAAAAAGAATGGGAATCAAATAAGACCTCCTTGGAGTACTCTTCAAGAATGGAGGGCTTGAGCTTCATGTGCTTGTAAATGGTCCCGACTATGACACACTCCTTCCCTTGCTCAAGCCCGAGAACCGTATTAACTGGATCATCTCATTATAAAAAAATTCAAATAAAAACAAACAGAGACATCGACGAATGCAAAAAACATGAACCCTAGACGAAGAGAGTTGGTGATACCGGGGAGGTGGAGTTTCCAGAGGTGGACGAGGGAGTGGAGGATGGTGCGCATGTGGTGGAGGCGGGTGAAGTATATCTGGCTGTACTGCTGTCCCTTGTACGTCTCCCCCTCTATCTTGTACTCTTCATCCTAGAGAGAGAGAGAGAGAGAGGGTTTACAGATGGGAATGCAAAAAAAAAAACTATTGATGAAGGAGTGAATGAATGAGAGATGTTACGAGAGGTTGATAGAGGGATTGCTTTCGGTGGAGGGTCTTCTGGTCACCGTTGATCTCCATGTCCGCCGACGCTGCTTCCATGGCGGGAATTTGAGGTTTGGGCGGAGAGGGGGAAAATGGGGAGTAGGGGGGAGGGCCCGTCCACTTCACTTTTTTTTCCTTTTTTTGAAGCGGGTTGTTTCGGGTTCAGAACGACCGAAAACCCGTATATAGTTTTTTTTTTTTTTTAAGTTTTTTTTTGTTTTTGAGAAATGGCTATCCGATTTTATTTCGGTATATAAAGAGTTGGAAAACGGATACTTCCACCAATCCAATCTCCATTCCCACCATTTAAATTCTTTTATGTATGGTGAGAGAGAGAGAGAGTAATGGGACGCTAAGGAAGACAAGTGAACAGAAGGTTGAAGGAAACTAAAGAGGGGATGAGAGAGAGAGAGAGAGAGAGAGAGAGAGATGAAGAGGGGGATCAGCCTTCTTTGGCAGTCACCCACCTTATTTCTTTCGCACCCTCTCTCCACCAACCTCTATGAAGACTGGATTGGTGGGAATAAATGCTCCCTAATTAAACATATTTCAATGAATTAAATATATGCATTTTAATATTTTTCTAGACTAGCTAGGAATGATATCATGATCTACGGGATTATGTACTTAATTTTTTTTGTAACATATATACATTCACAAAATAAGATGGGGACTAAAAAATGACTGATTGGCATTTTCCTTTCAAGAGGGGAAACATACCATCTTGCAAATGACAACTAGTTTTTTTTTATAAAAAAATGTACAATACAATGGCACATGAACTACTGTTCCCCGACAGCATTTCAACAAACACAGTATCCCACCCACCACATCTAAAGCCCGGTCTCCACTCACACACAAACACCGAAGAAAATGTGAACCTGCACGAGACTCAGATCAGAAGCCTGTCGTCCAAAACCGCAAACAGTGCTGCTCGGCCGTGCACATGTTGTTACAAACTAAAATATCGAAAGAAATACTGGAAATTATTGTATTTCAACATAAGACAACATAAGATTCATGCATTCTTTTTTTTCCCTTCCACCTTTGATTTCATTTTTTTTAACAACAAAATTCCATCACCGATGGACAAAACGTGTGATACTTCATACGTAGGAAGAAAAAAAAAACAGGACCTGTACACGAATAAGAGGGGCTTCAAAGCGCACCCGGCGCGTCTCTCATGCTTATGTTCACACTGTTCCGCATCGTACGCCTCCCAACTCCCATGTTGCCCTTCTGCATCATCGCGACAAACTCACTGTAGTCGATCCGTCCATCCTGTGATGAATCAGAAGAGGAGCTTCGAATAAGGCTTTAAATTCAAAACCAAGTGGGGTTTCTTTTTTTAAAAAAAGTTCTAATGAAATTTTATTACTTACATTATCCTGATCAACCTCCTTTATGATATCATCAACTAGGAAATCGGTCATGTTGTGCTCTTTGCAAGCCTGTTGAAGCTCATCCACTGTGATGTAACCGCTTCCATCCTTGTCAAAATATGAAAACGCTGCAACCAGATGTTCCTCGCGTTCCAACTTGTTGAGATGAACAGTTGCGGCAATGAATTCACCATAGTCGATGGTACCACTGTTGTCCACATCGGCCTATAATGAAATTTCACAGACATTCAAATCAATAATGCCAACAAATAGATAATCTATTACAGTATTATTACAGAGCAATTAATATTCCAAACTAGAAAAGCTAAAGATGTAATGGAGTAATCTGTGATTTACAAGGTGTCACAGAATAGGTGCTCCGGATATGATGTAAGCAACAATCACAATTAATAAAAGAAACAATGGTTGTATTGAACCAATTTAGATGAGGTTAAAAGATATGGTGGCTTCTATGTTGAATAACTAAACAAAGTTTAAAAAGTGTTTTGACATACCGCATCCATAAGGTCTCGAATCTCAGACTCCCCTAAAGTTGAACCATATCTTTTCAGACCTGCTTTCAATTCATCATATGTGATGGCACCACTGTTGTCAGTATCCATAGCCTTGAACATTTCTCTCAGGCCAGCAATCTCCTCCTCTGAGAGGCTTTCAGCTATCACCTGATGTTGTGTATCACCAGAGACAACTTAAATAAATAACTTGGTGATGTCTGCATCATGCATCTTTCAAATTTAAGCAATTGTGAGGAATGTCTCTTCATTTTTATCGTTTCACCTTATTTTAAAAATATATTAGTTTACAACAATATCATGAGAGAGTGAACAGAAAACTAGCTATTGAATAAAGCACCATTCAGTACTCCAATCATGCAATAGTCAGAAATTCATATTCAAACTTGCTTGGGAGTCCATATAACAGCATAAAAAGTAAGTCTGTTGACAAGTGCATTATTATCAATAAGTCAATTTTGGTGGCATAATTCATGTACCACTAATTATGAATATTGATAGCATCAAATCCCAATTTCAACCATCATTCAAGAAATGTAACATCCTAGGGGCATGGAGACATTTTTCCACATAAAAGTTAGCTTTCCAGAATATCATTTTCTGCTCAAATATATTCAGTTTTTTTTTTTTTTAACACGGGATCTCCATTTTCAAATATATTGTAAAACATTGGGATGCCTATCACATCTCTGAAACTAAAAAGTCATTTATGTTGGCAGAAGACAGAGCACTCTCTCAAAATTTAGTTGACAATGAGATCAATTTATAATTCAGAATATTGAGAGGATCACTGTATAAAGGAGATGGTAAGGTTGACAGAACTGCCCCCTATGTCAATTTTGAAAGAATCATAATGTATCCATGTTGACATACTGTACATTAACTCACCCGCAACGCCATCTTCTTCAACTTGTTCATCGCAGAGAACTGCTTGAGCCGGGAAAGTACTGCAGGGTCCAATGCTCGGTCGGGTGCAACTCCGTTTTCAGATATCCAAGGATGACCTAGATCATGCAAACAATGCCTCGAGATCAATTAAGATGAATCAACAGGAGTGAGCATCTATGTTTACATGGTAATCTATTTAGAGACAGAATTAAGAAAGATATAAAATGAAAGAATTACCTGTCATTACAAGCGCACTAACATGTTTGTACAATCACTATTATGCGTATTTTTTTATGAATTAAAATTTTTTGAGACTCTTATGTGAATCCAAGTATCAGGAATCCAAACAATAGGTGCAAAAGTTCTTAATATTGTGTTTTGCTGGTATATCTGACTACCAATTCTTTTATTCACAAAGGAAATCTAACATTTAATCATTAAAGGAGGGATTAACATACATAATACTTGGTGGGCTGTCAAGCGATCAGAAGGGCGAGAACAAATCATTTTTCTGATGAGATCCTTTGCGCTGTCAGATATCAGTGGCCATGGATCAGAATCAAAATCAATAACTCCCTTCAGAACAGCATCAAATATTCCCTGCTGAGTTTCTGAGGATTCAAACAGAAAAAAATGATGGCAGGAGGTTATACAAATGGCAAAACCTTAATAAGAGCACGGGAGGACAAATGAATCATTTCATACCTGCCCAAAAAGGAGGGACACCACTCAGCAATATATAAAGTATGACCCCAGCAGTCCATACATCTGCTTCAGGGCCATAATGTTTGCACAAGACCTCAGGAGCAACATAGTAAGGGCTTCCAACCACATCCGTGAAAACCTGACCTGGAGAAATACTCCCAAACACACTAAGTATATGCTAGATCATAATCTCCAATATGATAGTATAGCGTTAAGAAACTGACACGTACAGCTTTTACCCTCTATCTACAATTACATAGTTCATAGAAATCTAGTTCTATTCCTCTGAGATTATTACCTCCCAATTTAATAAACACAAAGTCCAAAACATGAAGTATAATGCTGCATATCAAGTTTCTATAATAACTAACAATTATGCTACATAAAATAGTTTTCTCAATATATGGGACATGGGACTATAATTCGAATAAATGAAGTAACCATATTAGGTACATGCCTAGTCATGCACCACACACCCAAGGGCCGTCAATTGTGCACAATGCATCATGCTGCAGATTTTTTAGATCATTTCATATTTTCATGCCTGGGCATAGCGTGCCAACATCTTTTTTTTTTTTTGAAATAAATGGTAGGCGATCTCTCCTTAGTTTTATTTAAAGAAAGGCAACGCCCAATTGAAAAGTACACAGAAACACTAATGCTAACTAAGAATCTAAGATCCAGTATAACCACACATATAGTAAAAAAACAGAATCAATACCGTTGATGCGAGATGCAATACATGTGAGCGGAAAACAAAACTACAATAACAATACTTTTTGAATAGGCAGCACTCGCAAACTAATCCAAATATAAAAGACAGATGCTAAGCAAGAAACTAATGCTAACTAAGAATCTAAGATCAGGAACTGAACTCTTATCAAGAATATCATTTAGGTAAAATCCTCCAAACCTTTCGCATACCAATTTATAAAATTACCACATCAACATCTGGATCAAGCCAGAAATCATATTGGATTCTTTAAAGCATCAACGCAAGACAAACAAATTGCATAACTAATAACAAGCACAGATGAAAAACCAATCTAAACCTTGCAATATAGATACATCCATCATCAATCTAAAAGCTTCCTATATTCTCAATATTTATCAATCCATTACCATTAAAACGCATCCATCCAAGAAAGAGAAACAGAGTCTATATCATTCTCTCCTCCATACCTGGCTTGAAGAACACAGAGAGCCCGAAATCGATCGCCTTGAGAGACGTGTCATCGTCCTTATTGAGAAGCAAGAAATTCTCTGGCTTGAGGTCCCGGTGCATCACCCCGAGCGAGTGACACGCCTCAACGACCCCAACGATGATCTTCGTGAGCTCCGCCGCCTTCTTCTCCGTGTAATGCCCCCTCTGTATGATCCTATCAAACAACTCCCCTCCCGCACAGTACTCCATCACGATGTGCACATAAAGCTGATCCTCGTACGCCCCCTTAATCGTCACAACATTCTTGTGCCCCGCCAGGTGGTGCATGATCTGGATCTCCCTCCGCACATCGTCCAGGTCCTCCTTCGATATGAGTTTCCGCTTCGAGATCGACTTGCACGCGTACTCCGCCCCCGTCGCGATCTCCGTGCACAGGTATGTCGTCCCGAACTGCCCCTGCCCGAGCTTCTTCCCCAGCGTGTACAAATCCCTTATGTTCGCTGTCTTGTGCCCCAAGACGTAATACGATTGGGGGTCCACGCACTTCCTCATCACTCCCCCGTCCTTCGACCTAGGGCTTGCGATCACCGCCGGTTTCTCCTTCGCCCGCTTCTCTTCCGGGACCGTCCGATCGGAGATGGAGTGCTCGGATGACGCGGTCGTATTGCTTGTGCGCTTAGAGACGGATCGGTCCGTCGCGAACTCCTCGTATCCCTTGTAGTACTTGCTCCCGAATGATCCACGGCATGTGTTGCCCATGAAACGCTGAGAGATCAGGCCTCCCTCATCCAAAGAGAAACCGCACCGATCAATTCGATCGAATCAAGAAACCTATTTAAAAAAAGTTAATTTTGACCGATTCAAACCCTAATTTTCAAGATCGGATAGAGAGAGAGAGAGAGAGAGAGAGAGAGAGAGGACTTACGAGAAGAAGCGAAGGAAGGATCGAATCGTGAATTGGGTTTATATAGGTCGGCGGAGATGGTTGGAGCGACGCTTCATCGCTGTTTCGCAGTCACGTTTTGGAATCCAATCGGTCAATATTTGTTTTTAAATTAAAAAACGAACAAAAAGTGATATCGATTTATCAGAGAAAACAGTGCTGATCGAGCTGTACATAAAACGCACTGTCGATAATGGTGGGTGGACCACTGATGTGGACCGTCCGATCGATGGATCTCATAAAATCCGTGCTTCATAACGGATCGTAGGGGAAGCCAAGACGGGGAGTTCGTTTGGGTTGAAGGGAATTGAAGGGTGTTTTTGGGTATTCTACTGGACTTATCAGGGGCACGAGTTCTGTCGGAACAGTTTAGTTAACACTGTTCGGATGGAAAGGCTGTTTGGATGCGCGCGGTTGTCAACCGCATTGATCGCCAGACCGGCGTTTGAATCTCTGCAATTCTGACTTGCTTTATTTTTGTAAGTCAGGCGGAGGGCGATATGTTTCTGATATCATCCCATCCAAACAGCAATTTTACTTATCCAGGTTGGTGATGGGTGTAACGGGTATTTAACGGGCTTTCATACTCAGACACGGAGACACCCCTAATTGTTTTGTACCTATTTATTTGAAAGTTATATAAATGTCACATGAATTGGGGACCCATTTGGGTCTGCGTTCCCACCGTCCGCGGTGTGAGAATACGGGGAATAACCCATGGTGTGGGAAACATACTTTGTCTGGCAGTTTTTAATGCGCTGAATACCTTTGATTTGACGGAAATTTTGACGAAAATGACAAAGATTTCACATGACGTTTGAGTTTGAGCTTGCATTTTTTTTATAAAATTACAAAATCATTGTTACCACATATCCAAACGGATCATAAAATGAAAAGGTAAAACTAAAAATAAAAAATTGAGTACGCATTTGAAAACACAATTTAAAAAATAACTTTAAACTTTATATACATTTTCTTAAGATGTAATGATGAGAGCTGTTATTTTAATTAATCAAATCATATTTATTGTTGATAACAAAAAAAGATTTTGTTGAATAAACACATTTTTTAAATAACTTTTTATGTATTAATGATGAAGACAACTTATCAATTAAGTTTACTTGTTTGATAACTTGTTTGAAATTTTTAACTTTTAAAAATGTTAAAAGCAACTCCAATTGAATTGCTAAACGCACCCTAAAAAGTAAACAATATTAGATGTAACATTTTTAGTATTTAGTTTGATGTGCTTTTCTTCCAAAGGAAACTATTTTCTTTATGCGTTTGAACTTTTGTGATGGCCACTGAGTGCCGGCTATAAAGTCAATATGCTCCTTTTCTTCTTTCTTTTTTTTTAGCACTTTGTGAATAACTACATATGACTTTTTAAACTATGATTATTTTGAAATTTATGAGTTTTGTATGTAAGGCTAAGGATGAGTTTGTTTATGCAATTGCAAAACTAATTCTATATGAATCTCGATTTTAAAATTAATTTTATAGAAAGTTCACCTCTAATTTTTAAAAATCGCAGTTTTTTTTTGCACTATTTGTCTAAAATATGTATGCATGAAACTGCTATAGTAAAACTATTTACATAAACAAACTTTCTGCAAATGCATAAACTACTCAATCATGCAACCAAATGCTGACTAAGAATTGATTGAAATTCCAACTAAAGAGGAGAAAGAGAACAATTTATGTAAAATCTAACAAGAACCGTCAAATACAATGCTTAAATTAGTTTCATATAAAAAATAGTATTTTCATTAAAAAAATTACCTAAAACTATTATTGAAATAATTATTTATTCCATAAAATTATTATCGCTATCCAAACGAATGCTAAAAGCCAACTCTGGTCCATAATAAGAATTATTCTTTTACAAGAATTGGATTCGAATAGAATTGGATTGGATTCGATTTGGATACGAATAAATGAGAAATCATGTGTAGGATGTCCAAAAATGAATATCTAAATGAAAATTCCAAATAAAATTATTATTGGATTTCAGTTGATGCAACAGCGACACCTATACGATTTGATCTCAACACTTGAAGAAGGATCAAGAGAACAAAATAGCACACACAAGAAAACACAAACTTACATGGTTTGACAAAATATGCATACATCCATAGAGAAGAGCATAATATGATTCATTATACAAGTAATCGGAGTACAAAACTCTCAACCCAGATAGGGGAAGATAGTTTGTGAGTAATTAAATAAGGTTTTGGAGGCCAGACTCTGTAGAAATCTTTTCTACCCGGGTCTTGTGGTCTCATTAACTTGGATTAATTTTATGTTCTTTTTTAATTTATTTCTCTCATCTTTTTGGACATTTGTTTATTTTTATATTGGTTATTGAAATAAAAAATACTTGTAATTATTCTACAAAAAAAAACTCAACCTCTCTCTCCTCAACACTCTGTCCCTTTCTCTCAGAGAGGAATCCCTATAACGACTGTCTCTTACAGAAAATCTCTCTAGGAACCCATTTAGACTCGTAAAATTCACTTTGAAATATAAGCGATGGTAACAATGCTTATTTAAAAAAGAAAAAAGAAAAAGGAAGAGACTGAATAAACATGATACAATTAACCAAAAACTATAGAAATGTCCGACCCTAAAATTTCATGAACATACCCTTAATACTAGAATGTAAGACATTTCACAATATTTCAACAGAAAGGAAACCATCAAAACACGCTGAACTGACTCTAAAGCTACAGAGACCTTTGACAGATGACCCACCTCCAACAACCATGGCAGCGAGTGAAATCATCGGGACCATAATGGTGGTTAGATAGCATGATTCTGATCAAGGAGATAGCTACTATCTTCCACCAGAAGCATCTCTCATGTTCTTTTCCCCACCCCACACCCTCTGTTTTCCTTCTCCTCCCGTGGTAGGGAGGGGATGGTGTTTCCTGGTTCTAATTTTAAGAGCTATGGACTCTTTCCTTATTATTTGGGCCCCCGTTTAGAAAACGGAATAAACGAGTATAAGGGTAGTATAAGGATGATATAAGAATAGATAAGAAAAATGATTGTTTGTTTGTAGGGTATAACTTGGTATTGCTAAGTCAGTTTAAACGAGTATAAGAGAGTATAACAATTCTAAGTAACCCCTAGGATAAGTTATACTCAGTTTATCTATTCTTATGGGCCCACATGTCAAATCAACTTTTTACATCTTATCACATCAAATCACCTATCAATACCTCTTATACATCAAAGAACCCACATGCCGAATCAACTTTTTTATACTTTATTTATATTTTATTCTTTATCAATCAAACAACTCAACTTTTATTCTTACGTTTTCCAATGAGAATAAAAAAAGCACAATCAAACAGAAAATCTCTTATTCTTGTAGATTTGTTATCTATACTAGCATAGTTATCTATCCAGAATAACTCAATTCCGCTATCCAAACGGAGACTTATTATCCCCTTTAAATTTCTGACCTCTATCATAAAAGGTCTACAATGTTTCAACCTCTTCTAAAATTAAAAATCTAATTAAATAACGATTTACTACACTAAATTCAACACCAAGATCCATTATATTCTATAAATGACAGACATTTTTTCCATCATTTATGATACCAATGTCGATGTGGACAGTTGACTATTCAAAAATGTAAGAATCATTGTCCTTGTTCGGATCTTATCATAACTTATCAAAATATAGTTATCAAGATTTATTCTTATAAAATAAATCAATTTTTTTTCTCATTCTCCTCTATTTTCCTTTATTCCGTATTTATGCTTTATCCCTTGGGGTGTTACCCCACCACAAAAAAAAAAAAAAGGGTGGTGGAATGGGAAAAAATCAAAAAAGAAAAAAAAGGAAAAGGAAAGGAGAGAGATAGGAGTAGGCCAGGAGGTGGCGGTGGGAGGGATGCCAGTGCCGTGAGGGGGCAGAGCTGACTCATCATTTTCTGCACAAAGAGATTCAGTTTTCCTTTTTTCAAACAGAGGATCTCCATTTTTAAATATATTGTAAAGTGAGAACATTGAGATATATGACTATCACATCTCTAAAACTAATATATCATTTATGTCGGCAAAAGACACAGCATTCTAAGCTTAACCGTAAGATCAAACTACGAGGGGCTCCTCCGATATAAAAAGAAAAAGAAAAAAAAAAAGCACTCTCTCAAAATTTAGTTGACAATGTGTTCTGTTTGTAATTCAGAATATTGAGGGGATCACAGTATATAAAGAGACGGTAAGGTTGACAGAACTGCCTCCTATGTCAATTTTTGAAAGAACAATGATGTATCTATGTTGACGTATTGTACATCAACTCACCGGCAACGTCATCTTCTTCAACTTGTTCATTGCAGAGAACTGCTTGAGCTGGGAAAGTATTGCAGGGTCCAATGCTTTGACAGGTGCAACTCCGTTTTCAGATATCCAAGGATGACCTAGAAATTGCAAACAATGCCTCAACATTAATTAAGATGAAGCAGCAGGAGTGAGCTTCTATGTTTACATGGAAATCTATTGAGAGACAGAAATCAAGAAAGACATAAAATGAAAGAATAACCTGTCATTACAAGAGCACTAACATGTTTGGTACAGTTTTAACGATGAGTATTTTTTTATGAATTTAAATTTTTTGAGAGTTATGCTACTATGAAAAATCCAAGTATCAAGAATCCAAACAAAAGGTGCAAAAGTTCTTAATATTGTGTTTTCCTGGTATGTCTGACTTACCAATTCTTTTATTCACAAAAGGAAATCTAACATTTTAATCATTAAAGGAGCGATCAACTTACATAATACTTGGTGGGCTGTCAAGCGATCAGAAGGGCGAGAACAAAGCATTTTTCTGATGAGATCCTTTGCACTGTCAGATATCAATGGCCATGGATTGGAATCAAAATCAATAACTCCCTTCAGAACAGCATCAAATATTCCCTGCTGAGTTTCTGAGGTTCAAACAAAAAAAAATGGTGGCGGGAGATTATACAAATGACAAAACCTTTATTACAGCAGGGGAGGACAAATGAATAATTTCATACCTGCCCAGAAAGGAGGGACACCACTCAGCAATATATAAAGTATGACCCCAGCAGCCCATACATCTGCTTCAGGGCCATAATGTTTGCGCAAGACCTCAGGAGCGACATAGTAAGGGCTTCCAACGACGTCTGTGAAAACCTGACCTGGAGAAGTGTTCCCAAACAATCATATTAAGGCTCCGTTATTATTTGAGTTTAAGTAGAATCTGTGTTTGAAAAGTTAAAAATTCTCAAATTTAGATCTAAACACATTTTTAACGTATAGTTTTTCAAACCACCATCTTTCCCTTTTAGATAAAAAAATTTTGTGGTTCAAAAATAATGTTTTTCAAAAATTGAGTTTAAAACACAGGATATTAAAAATCTGAGCCTTTCAATCTTACATCAAAAAATAGTACAAGTCTATGCTATATCATAATCTCCAATATCATAGTTTAATGATAAGAAACTAACACACACAACTTACAATGTCCCCTTACACAGGTCAAGAAGTCTAGTTCTAGTCTTCGGAGATTATTACCTCGCAATTAAATAAACACCAAGTCCAAAACATGAAGGATGATGCTGCATATCAAGTATCTATAAAAACAAGGGAAAAATCCATACAACTAGGTCTGTCAATCGAACGGATACGAATTGGATAGGTCCATATTCATATCCGTATTCGAATCAGATATCCGAAAAATATCCGTATCCGATATCCGACGGATGTTTCAAAACACATATCCGTAACCGATCCAAAAATCCGGACATGGATTCAGATAATATCCGAAATATCCGAATCATATTAAAATATAAAAAATTTATAAAATCTTAAATCCTAACATGGTTGAATAGATATCCACCAAAGGCACAAGAACACAAATTCTAATATAGTTAAACATATCCATCATGGTTAAATATGTTTGTGTTTTGCCCTAGATCATGAGTCATTGGATTTTTATCTAAGGATTGAAACTAATTATAACATATATAAATAAATTAACCGTTCGGATACAAATATTGTTCGGATCGGATATAGCGTATATCCGATCCGATCCGAAAATTTTCGGAGATGGATAATTTGGGTCGAATACGGATACGGATTTTCGGAAAGGAAGCTGCTACCTGGGCCCCAGAAATTAAGCCCCATTTGTGAGCCCCAATAGGTGACACTCTTTTATTGGTTCCTCAATTGACTTTTTGTAACCACTAAAATGACAATGACAAGATTACCTTTCTTATAATTTTTAAAACTTGGTTACAACTAACTAATATCCCCATTAAATCTCATAACTGAATCCCATAAAAAGTGGCATAATTAAATCATCTCTCCAACTTAAAGTATTTTTAAAAAATTTGAATTAAAAAGAACATCAACCACGTGTTATCAATTAAGATACAGTAATGTATCTGAAAATCCAAATGAACAAATATGGTATGCATGCTACTGAGAACTGCATAAAAAATTCATAAAAGGTCTTCAAAATGCCAACAATAAGCAAATAAATATTAATAAGCTATATTAATCAAATCCCTAAAAATAAAAATAACAATCTTCAAAAAATAGGAATTCAAATTCAGATACATGTGTATCTGAAATTTGAATTAATAAATGCCGTGAAAAAATGGGCTGGAATTCAAATTTAGATACAAGTGTATCTAAAATTTGAATTAACAAATACGCATTCCATATAAGAGAAAGTGCATTGTATTTGAAATCTTGAATATGAATGAGTCGAATAATGCTGATACAAAACTAAAAAATATGATGAATGACACATTATGCATAATTATACGCAAACACACAATCATAAACGATTGTACAAATCATATATGGTACACAATAATGCATGTAAAACAAGATACAGATCATGTATTTTAATTTAAAATGAAATTCAGATTTAATACATGTATATGATGATTCAAATGAATGACGAAAAATCAAAATAATGTATTCAGATAAAAAATGACAATATTGAATAGATCGTCATTGTTTGCACCACAAGTTGGTCACAAAAAAATTAAATGAATCAAAATTCTTCTCTTCTCCACAGATTGAATTGAAACAAAAATAAAATTCGATGTTTGTTTTCAAATCCACCGATCCATTTGAATTTGAAAATTAAAATATCGTAAAATCCAGTAATTTTTAGATCTGAAAACAAGAAAAAAATCACAAATCACAAATCCGCTTGGATCCAAAACAGAAAAATTGAAATACCTCTCAAGAAATGGAATCAGATCGTTGTTTATGTGTATGGTCATTAAAAAAAATCAATGAGAAGTATAAAACGGGCTGCTGATAGGTGATAAACAATCAACTTCGATTGTTTTTTTATTCTTCCATTGAATTTGATTGGTTTTTTTTTTATTAAAAAAAAGAGAGAATGAACAAAGAATCCCAACAAATCATAACCGCCTAGACATTTATGGATCAGTTACCCAAAAATTCAAAAAAACTCAATGAAGGGTAAAAAAGGAATTATACGTGTGCCACCTCATGTGGCTTGTAATGGAGTCTACAAGTTGGGGCCCAAAAATCATTATTGTTTCGGAAATCGGATATTTTCTGCATTTTTTTATACGAATATTTTTTCGGATAATTTGCAGGCTTACATACAACCCCCTTATATCTGAAATCCATATAACCTTCTGACTTTTTTTAAAATTTATATAACCTCTTGAAAACATTTAATAAATCTAAATAACAAACTGAATAAATTTTTTGTTAATAAATGATGAATATTTTACGTATATTTCGTTTAGTTAACCCTGACTGAAAACACGATATATTGAAAAACTACTACAATAAATAAAAAATGCGAAAAATCATATGAAAATGATGATTTTATTATCTCTAGATAAATTATAAAATTCTATCAGAATGAGTAAAATCGTCATTTATATAATATTTTTTACATATTTAATACATTGTATGTGATTTTGATATACTATGTTTTCGACCAGGATTAATTAAACATAATATTTACAAAATATTTATCATCTATAAACGTAAATTTTTTTTAATGAATTATTTGGATTTACTGGATGTTTTTAACTGATTGTATAGATTTAAAAAAAGTAAGAGATTATATAGATTTTTGTTAGTTTACGGGGTTATAATATGGATTTTTCCTTTGAAAACAAACAATTATGCTACATGAAATAGAATTCTCAATACACGGGACATGGGCCTATAATTAGAATAAATGAAGTAAGCATATTAGGTACATGCCTAGTCATGTACCACACCACCAAGGACCGTCAATTGTGCACAATACATCATGCTGCATATTTTTTCGATCATTTCATATTTTCATTTTGGCTTGACTTCATTTATTATATACCCAAAAGACTGAAACCGGGCGAGTGGGGTCAGCTGCACCCACTGACCAACTCCGGATTTAAAAAAAAAATTATTATATACCTAAAATACTGATCCTCAATAAATCTTTAGAATATTCAAAATCTATAATCTATGTACAAGTGTCTAAAGATAGACAATATGAATAGTTTTTCAAACCATTGCAATTTAATAGCGAAGTGAAATGGAAGTCTTTACGGCTCGTCTCATTTTGTTTTTGTTGGGGGGGGGGGGGGGTTTGTGTGTGTTGAAGAGCGAAGTGTGGAAGCGTTATTTTTTTATTATATACCCAAAAGACAAAACCTGTTTATAATATTTGTTTTTCACACGTGGATCTTTGATATTCTAATGTATGTCTTTATCTTTTTTTTATGGGATAAAAAAGAAAAAGACCAGAATTAGAGTGAAAGTACAATTTATTCAAGCATGCTCTGATAATTGATTTTTTAATAGGGTCATAAATGAATTTTTGAAGTAAGACTCTATGTATATTTACATAAAATCTAACATGTTTAAATATTATATATCATTTTATTAAAAACAACAAATATTACAAATTAGATATATGATACTTTATAATAATTTAAAAGTCTAGAAGCAATAAAAAAAAGTTAAATTTTAATGTAATGAAAAAATCTAAAAATCTAAAAAATACCTAAAGAGGGTTTGAGTATTATTTAATTAAATTAACGGGAAGGAGAGAGAGATTTACTTGGAACTAGAGATGTCATAGAGAAATCTTGAAAACTGAAAATGTAGAGAAGGAGTTATTCGTCATTATGATTCAAGAGATTTGAAGAAAATTTTAAGCATGATTAGGCATGATTTTATAAGAAAAAATGTATTGGGAGAAATTAATTCAGAAGGAAAAGTAGCATATAATTGTTTAAAAATCACACAATAAATATGAACCGTGATGGGATCCTCTATGTTGAGACACAGATGACCCTATATAAATGAAAAACTGTCACCAGTTGCCCCCACTCACGCTCGTTTTTTTGTCTTTTGGGTATATAATAAATGAAGTCAAGCCAAAATGAAAATATGAAACGATCTAAAAAATCTGCGGCATGATGCATTGTGCACAATTGACGGCTCTAATATGCTTGCTTCATCTATTCTAATTATAGTCTCATGTCCCTTATACTGAGAATACTATTTTATGTAGCATAATTGTTTGTTTTCAGGGAAAAATCCATTTATAAAAATATACACGGAAGTCTCACTTTTAAAAATCCCACTATATGATTTTTTTCGTTTTCTATTGACGTTCTTGGGAGCCCTCCCTACCTAAACAATTGTCTTGTTTATGGGATGGACGAACTCATCAAACTTAAACTTGATTGTGTATGCTTTTGAGAAAAAAAAACATGACAATCACTTTAAATCTCTTATTTTCATAACATCAAAATTTGAATACCTCAATTTATATATAAATGAAATGATTAACGATCTTAGAAGATCTCGAGAAGTATAAATGCACTTCAATGACTTTATATTTTGTTTTTTAATTATTGCAAATGTAATAATAATTATTATTATTATTTACATCGATCCTTTGTAATTTTAGGTTTTTAGGAGAAAAAAAATTAAAGATTGTAGTTCTAAATTTTGTCTTAAGACAGACACATCCATCAATCTAAAAACTACCTAAATTCTCAATATTGATGAATGAAAATTATCATTTTTAGACACATCCATCCAAGAAAAGAGACTTCCATACCTGGCTTGAAGAACACGGAAAGCCCGAAATCGATCGCCTTGAGCGACGTGTCATCATCCTCATTGAGCAGCAAGAAATTCTCCGGCTTGAGGTCCCGGTGCATCACCCCGAGCGAGTGGCACGCCTCGACGACCCCAACAATGATCTTCGTGAGCTCCCCCGCCTTCTTCTCCGTGTAATGCCCCCTCTCTCTGATCCTATCGAACAAATCCCCTCCCGCACAGTACTCCATCACGATGTGCACGTTTGTCTGATCCTCGTACGCCCCCTTGATCGACACCACGTTCTTGTGCCCCGCCAAGTGGTACATGATCTGGATCTCCCTCCGCACATCGTCCGCGTGTTCCTTCCATATCAGCTTCCGCTTCGCGATCGACTTGCACGCGTACTCCGCCCCCGTCGCGATCTCCGTGCACAGGTACGTCGTCCCGAACTGCCCCTGCCCGAGTCTCTTCCCCAGCGTGTACAGGTCCCTTACGTTCGCCGTCTTGTGCCCCAAGACGCCTTTCGATATGGGGCTCGCGATCGCTGCCGGATTCTCCTTCGCTCGCTTCTCTTCCGGGACCGTCCGATCGAAGATGGAGAGCTCGGATGACGCGGTCGTATTGCTTGTGAGCTTGAAGACGGATCGGTCCGTCGCGAACTCCTCATATCCCTTGTAGTACTCGCTCCCGTATGTGTTGCCCATGAAACTGTTTGGATGCGCGCGGTTGTCAATCGCATCTGTTTTTTTCTTCTTTTTTTTTTGAAGGAAATGTCAATCGCCCTGTTGCCAGACTGGCTTCTTGAATCTCTACCGTTCTTGCTTTATATATAAGTCGGGCCGATTATTTTAACCACATTTGTTTTCAATCCCACCACGCGTTAGATACTCCATCCCATCAATAAGTAAGGACCGCAAAGCCAACCCTATATATATATATATACTAGTTAAATACACGCGCATTTATAATATTTAAATGCATGCGCAAATGGCGTGTTTAAAAAATCATTGAAAGTCAAATAAATGAAATCAAGTGATATTGAAATTTCATCGTAGAATCAACAAAAAATTTAAAAAATTTCAAATTCAAAAGAACGATTTCCTCAAGTAATTAATCTAATCAAAGCCATGTACCCCATCCAAAAAGAACACCCACTCAACAACAACAACCACCACCAGAGATGAAAAAAACAGAGATCAAAGAATTAAACTTGACAGATAAAATACTTGGACATTTGCGAATAGGGAAGATGTACCTTCATACCAAATTCCAATGAAACTTTAATTAACAATCTAATCAATAAAAAAAATATCACCCTAAAAAAGAGTATTTATTTTCACATCCAAAGAAGAAGTGATATGTATAGATCTAAAATCAATCAAAAAAAAAAACAAGTTTTAAATTTAAAACCAAGATTTCCATCAATAATTTTATAGGTTGAAATGAGTTCAATTTTTTCTGTAATTTTTAGTATTTATCAAATGAGACTAAAGATCACTAAATGAAATTTCATAAAATTTAAAGTTTGAGATGATGGAACTGGTTATAAATTTAGAAGTTTGAATTAGGGATCTATTTGTAACACAGATAAGGGTCTGCTTGAGAAATTGATATAGCCTGGGGGCCAATCTGCAATTAGCCCATAAAAGGACAACAATTGCCTATTTTTGTCAGGGATCTGGGGATAAATATATAGGGGCTGATTCTGCAACTGGTAGAGTCTAGGGGCCGCAACTAGCTCAGAAAAAACGAAATTGACCAATTTCTGTTAGGGACCTGGTTATAAACGTTAGGGACATATTTGTAACACATATAGGGGTCTATTTGTGAAACCAGTAGAACCGTGGGCCGATCCAAAAATAGTCAAGAAATGGGCAAATATTAGCCGCATGTTCTGTCGGTGCGTGGAAAGCGAAAGAGACATGTATGAACTAATGTTGGGTGGAATTACCAGAATAACAAGCAAGTGTTGGGTGGAATTACCAAAATGTCAAGTAGGTCAAAAGTTTTTGTCTTGCTTTTAGGTATAGAGCATAGATATACTATCACATGCTATACCTTGGAACCCCACCACCAAGATCTTTGGTCCTCTCATTAGTCATTCCTTCCCCCTCTCTCCCTCCGCCGATGGTCCCCTCCCCCTTGTTCTGCTGCTCTGGTGAAAGCAACATAATTCGTATTTATTTGAAAGTTATATATAAATGCCATATGTATGTTTTAAACTGAAGATGTGAAACTAGAAGTAAGACTAAAAAGTAAAAACAAATAAGATGTAATATTTTTAGTATTTGATTAAAGAGATTTTTACTTTTAAGTATATGTAAATTATACAAATTAGTGATTGGTTCCTCTCTTATTTATATTAATTGTTAAGTCCTTACTTTATGTATTTATCCCTCTTCAGAGATATTCCATCCACCGTCATGATTGCGTTTTTTTTTTAAAAAAATTAAATTAAATACAAAAAACACCCTTTGTCTAAATACCCAAACTACCTACCCACTCCTCATACAATAAAATGGTAATAATGATTTCTCCCTCAAACCCTTGGATTAAAGCCATCCTTAACATGTATTTGTGCCACATAGAAAGTGAAGAAAATAATGGAAAGTAAAAAGTTTTCTTTTAACCACATAAAAACCAGCTATTTGCGTCAAATAGAAAGTGAAAACAAAATTTCATCACTTTCCCTTTGTTATTTTGTTTTTTTAAGAGATGAAATAAAAAAAAATTTCTCACCCTACATAAAGGAAAAACGAAGTAAAGTGAATTTTGCTTTTTTTGCATTTGAATATTAAATGTTTGGTGATATTGAATATTTTTGTTCGTTCTTATTTTTTTATTTTACAATAAAATAATAAAAGTATTTATTTAAATGTTTTATTTATTATGTGACATGTCCTTGTTGATTGTCTTTCAAAATTTTATTATTTAAAAATATTTGATTGATAAGTTAGGTTGTTTTTATATTATATTTAAAGTAACAAAAAAAACAATATATTTTTTTTTGTCATTTACATCACTGTCTCTGATAACATAAATAATATATTTCACTTTTGATCATTTTCATCATAAGCACAAAATAAAGTTTTTATTTTCTATCATTTTCCATCACAAGCACAAACAACTGTTTAATTTTACATCATTTTCCTTAAAAGACATAAACAACATATAAACTGATTAAAAAAATTTATTTTTAATTATTTTTTATTTGACTCAAATTTATTTCGTTTTTCCTTTTAAGATTGTACACAAACCCACCTTCGATAATAACATTTAGTCCGTGCATAAACACTCCCTATGTGAATGCAACTTATCCACCACCGACATTGACCCAACTGAAGCCGACCTCCTCCTCCACCTATCCCCGCCACCTTCTCCCTCTCCGCCTACCCTCCCCATGTATCTATGCAACGCCGACCTCCCGGACCTCATCGGCCTCCCTCTGATGCCCTGCCCAACATGTCCACCACGCATGCGTAGATCTGACTGCCCTCGTCCACCGTCCCACTCCGCCCACACGTGATTAGGTCAGGACCGAGAGATGAGTACGTCTCAAGGGCCTTCTCGCGCATACTGTTCTGAGCACAACCCGAGGCACAGTTTATGTATCATCTTCATTTAAAGTTGGGTTGGGTGACACGTGGGACGCATTGATGTTGTTCGATAATATGTCACATAGGAGAGTCGAATCGTGTGATTTCGGGGTGGCTCGCGAAGAAGTCGTACTAGAATGCTTTGGGTGTGTTTTTGAGGTTGTTAAAACAACTATTATAACATAAATATCTCCCACACTCTTAATGGTGTTGAGGATCTTTATTTATAGAGATGAATACAAAAAGTTACAAGAGGAAGGAGTTACAAGAATATAAAAAGTTACAGTAAGTTATAAATAGTTATACTGGTTATAAGAAGTTACAATTTATTTTATCTAATAACAACAAACATACTTGATTTACCATACTGTCTGATCTCGTGCTTTGAACTTCAATTTATTTGGGTTGTTCGACATTCGAGAGAGAGACGGAGAGAGTCCTCGTTGAAGACCCGCTTTGATTGAAGTCGCCCCTCGAAGAACCAAAAGAAGCTTATCAGCCTCAAATGGTGAACGCTGAACGCATCGACTCGGAAAATTCTGTCCATTTATCTCTACATACCCAACATCATCTGTAACTTCATTTCCGTTCTACGATTTGAGGTCTTGTATGATCAAAGAATTCTTGGATTGCGCATTTGTTGTGGTTGATTCTGTTTTGGTGGGGATGAGTGATTTTTTGGTGTGGTATGAGGTTAGTTTGTTTTGATGGGGACGAGGGTAGTTTAGGTATTTCCAATTTGTGTTAGCCCCAAACAAATGGTAGTATGGTCCAGGGATTAATAAGCAGATATCATATAAACAGAGGGACTTAAAAAAAAATATAAAGCAAAAAGGGATCCATCGTTAAATTATATAGTTTATAGGGTTTTAAATAAAAATCCGTTAAAAGTTTGGTGGACTTTTCAAAGGAAACTGTTTCTTTGACGGCGTTTGAACTTTTTGTGATGACTGATGAATGCTATTAAAGTCATTTTGATCCTTTCTTCTTGTTTTTTTTGAGCACTTTGTGGAAAACAACCAATGATTTTGTACTTACCCTTACCAAAAAAATTTATTATTATTTTGTACTTTCCTTGTATAATAGCACGAGTTTGCATGTGGAAGGCTGAGGGTGTATTAGGTTGTACAATTGTGATATTTTGTTGTGGTAAAAAGCTGCTTAATCAAATAGTTTTGTTAAAGTAACTTCTTATATATAGATTTTAGGTAAATAGTATCTAAGAGCTGTACTTTTTAAAAATTAAGGGAGGTAGGCTTCCTACAAAATCAATTTTAAAACTTAAATTCTTGCATAATTAGTTTTACAATCGTACAATCAAACACACCCTAATAATTGATTGAGATTCCAACTGAGGAGGAGAAAGATGACAATTTATGTAGACTTAACAAAAACAGTCAAATACGATGCTTAAATTAATTTCAAAAAAATATTTTTCATAAAAAAAAATTATCTACAACTATTATTGAAATATTTATCTATTCCATAATAATTATTATTGCGATCCAAACAGATTTTAAAATCCAACTCTAGTCTATAATAAGAATTATTCTTTTACAAGAATCAAATTCTAATAGATGAGTAATCACGTGTAGGATGTCCAAAAATGAATTCCTAAATGAAATATTCAAACAAAATTACCATGAGGTTTCATGTAAATGCAGCGACACCTATAGGATTTGATCTCAACACTTGTAAAAGGATCAAGAGAACAAAACAACACACAAAAGAACACACAAATTTACATGGTTCAACAAAAATATGCTTACGTTCACGGAGGAGAGTAAAAAATAATTCACTATGTCAAGCAATCGGAGTACAAAATTCTCAACCCAGGTTCGGGAAGATAAGGTTTTGGAGGTTGGACTCAATAGAAATCTTTTATACCCGGCTCCTGTGGTCTCTTTAACTTTGTTTGATTTTATATTTTTCATTTTCTTTATTCCTCTCATTCCCTTTAGACATTGTTTATTTTTATGTCTGTTATTAAATTAAAAATACCTACAATTATCTTTTAAAAAATTTAATCTCTATCTCCTCCGCATCGTCTCTTTTTTTTGGTGAGACAACCCTAAAAATACTAACTTTTTTTTGTATTTAAAAATTTGGTGTGCTTTTTTTATAAAGGAAACTGTTTCTTTTAGTTTTATGCGTTTGAACTTTTTGTGACGACCGATAAGTGCCGGCTACAAAGTCAATTATGTTTTTTTACTCCTTGTTTGTTTGTTTGTTTTTTTTTTTTTGGGAGCACTTTGTGAATAACAACCGATGACTTTTAAACTATAGTTAATTTGTAACCTACCTTATAATATTATATGATAGGAGGAATTTTGTATGTTGGCTAAAGAGGTGATTGGATTCCACGGAGGACGAGAAAAGGACAATTTATATAGATCTAACTGGAACCGTCAAATACGATGCTCAAATTAATTTCACATAAAAATAAACTAAAAATTTATTAATAAAAATTGTTTGTAACCAGGGGCGGCACTACCTTTTGTGTGGTATAAAAATACAAACACAATGTTTAATTAAAAATGATAGCCCAGCGGCCCCAGCCCAATGTTTACAAACATTATGACCCCACCAAATTAAAACCCAACCCCCATGGTAGAGGAAAAAAATTGTGGACCCAAAATACTACCCAGCTTAAAAAAAAAGGAAGATGATAATATTACATATAGTTCAATTTTCAGTCTCAATTTCAGTCTACGTGTGTTTTGAATTTTTTTAAAATAATATATTTTATTAAATGAAGTACATGTTTTTATAAAAAAATGAAGCATATATTCTAATAAATTGCATGTATACATTTATAGAAAATGTAAAAAAAATTATGTTGAAATATAAGTCTTATTAGTGTGAGCATTGGCGGAGCCAAGATTTTTATAAAGGGGGGCCTAATGTAACTTATATAAATATTTTTTAAAATTATATTATTATGTTTTTTTTATTTCAATAGCATAGATTAAAAATACATATAAAATGAAACGAAGGCATTCATATAAAATATATCATTGAATAATTATAAAAAATAATTATTATATTTTAAAATGATATGTCGTATTTTATATTGATAATTCATAAAAAAAATGTCAAAACATAAATCTAATAAGCAATACATACCTTTAAATTTGACTTTGATGAGATTTCACATTTTGAAAATGTTGAATGATTTGATTATTTTAGATATTTATATAAATATTTTAAAATTTAAATAAATTAGTAACAATGATAATAAGGTAAAAGGAAATAATATATACCTTCAAAGTATTGATTGAAGAGAAAAGAAGATTATAGATTGTAGATTCTCAATTGTGATACATTTAATGAAACAAAAAGTAAAAATTATTTAGAGATGAAGATTGTTATTAAAAATAGTTGAGATATAAAAGAAAAAAGAAAAAAAAGATTCAAAAATTTATTTTTTTCAAGATGAGCACCTAGGTTAAGACGTTGAGAAGTGGAATCTGTGTTTCTATAGCTGTTTGTGGGATATGGATAAAATGAAAAATGAGAGTTAAAGATGATGTGAGTGGTTATTTTAATTTTATTTTATTTAGTTGTGAGTGTTTGCTGTTTAGGGAATTTCATATGTAGGTGGGGCCTATAATTTATGGACCTTAATTAAAATTAACTTACCACAAAAATTTAAAAGACCTAGAAACAAATAAAAAGGACATGAAAATAAATAAAAAAAATCCAGGGGGGCACATGCCCCCTGGTCCTATGGTGGCTCCGCCACTGAGTGTGAGGATATGTTCCGTTAATTTTCTATCGACGCATATGAGACTCGAATAGAGGCAAAAAAAAAAAAACGTGTGTGATAGCACTAAAAAAAAGACAAAACGTGGGATTGGCTGATTGGGACCCCTCATCTTCCAACAAAGTTGGTGGATGCGCAGATCACTGACGGACGGATGGATGGATGGTTTGTTTCTTATTACGTAAGTTGTTGTTTTATTTTAAAAAAAATGTTTATGTTTTGATAAATATATGATAAGAATGGATTTTAAAAGAAAATTTAATTTTTATTTTATTTTTAATGACCTATCTATAAAAATTTATGGAGCCGCCACTGTTTGTAACTATTATTGAAATAAGGGTTTTTTAGTTTTAAGTCTATATTAGGTATCGATTCATCCCTTTTTCATATTTCTTTTTAAATCCTCAAATGCAACCGTCTATTTGGTTTTTAATCTCTTCGTTAAACAACTGTTCATGCACTGTTAATTTGTGATTTTATTTTATGTAGGGACTAATAATAAAAAAACTGTCTAAAGTTGGGGACATAAAAAAGTTTAGAACCATGCAAAATAAAAAAATTATTGTCTGCATACAAATTTTTTCAAGGCATCTAAATTTTTTATTACATTCATTGAGCGTGTGTATGGACAAACATTTAATGGAATGACTAAAAACCAAATAGGGTTTAAATTTAGGAACTTAAAAAAAAGAAAAAGGAGGGATGAATTCCTAAATAGATATGTTTACAAATACTTAAAACTAAAAATCCCTTGAAATAATGATCTATTTCATCATAATAGTTAAACAGATGTTAAAAGCCAACTTTGATCCATAATAAAAATCATTCAATCAAACTTTTAATAGATGAGAAATCATGTTTAGGATGTCCAAAAAAATGTATACCTAAATGGAAGATCCAAACAAAATTATCTTGGGGTTTCAGCAGAAAGGGAACGAGCAAAGCTACAGAGACCTTTGACAGATGACCCACCTTCAACAACCATGGGTCTGATCAAAGAAGACTAGCTCTTATCTTCCACCAGAAGAACCCCAACCTCAATATCTAATTAAAATTATACTCTATGAATGACAAAGACATATTTTCCATCATTTATGATACCAATGCCAGTTACACGATGTGGATTGTGGAGTGCCTATTCAAAAATGTAAAGTACTCTGGCAGGTCCTGTATCATTTTCAAGGTGAGTACTGTTACACCCAAATAAGTTTTTAATTCCAATTCTAGACCGTCACCAGAGTATATATTCATGTTAACTATATATGCAGTATATGTTTTAATTTTTTTTTTAACATTTTCTATAAGTGTATTTTCATTTTTATAAAAACATGTACATCATTAGATGAAGTATCATATTTTAAAAAAATTCAAAACACATGTAGATTGAAATTGAAGATGAAAATGAGGTTGTACGTAACATTATCCTTTCAGAATACACGACAAAAAGGATTTCTTGAAGTGGTATAAGAGTATCTCTAATCATATTATATTTATTTAAAATTATAGATGATCGATGTTCCAATTATATTCCTCAATAATTTTCTTAATATTCGGAGGATGAATGAGTGATCCTCAAATTTAGACTAACTTATATTTTTCTAGATTTTTTATAAAAAAAACGACGTAATTTTTGCTACATAAATTCAATTATTACAAAATTAATACCATTTGAAATAAAAAAATACTCAAAAAAATCATCTAAGTATTGCAAATATCCAAATTGGTCATTTTTTAAAAATTTACATAAAAAAGTCTTTTTTATAATTTTAGAAAGTCAAATGATTTAACTATCATTATGTTGTTTTACTATTTAAACATTATCACACATTTAATTATTTAACACCCAATTAAATAATATTAATAAATAAAAATATTTGTGCATGAAATTTATTTTATTATTATTTTTGGTATATCAAAACATATCATTAAAAGTTAAATTGTAAAATATTGAAAATTTTCTTCGTGAAATATTTTTTTAGATATTTTTAAAATTTATAAAAACAATCAGGGTGCTTTTATATGTTTAATATTATACAAAAAAATTCTTATAATATTAACATATTCAAGTGTCCCAAAAGATTTTATAAAATTTAGAAATATCTAAAAAAATATTTTATAATGAAAATTTTTAATTTTTATAATTTAACCCTTAATGATGTATTTAAATATACAAAAAATAAAAATAAATAAAACTTTATGCACAAATAAAAAATATTTTATTGATTATTAATGTTTTTTAATTGGGGCGTTAATCCCAAAAACATTAATTATTAATATTTTTTTAAAAATATGTGTAATGATGTTTAAATAGTAAATAACATAATGATAATCAAATCATTTTACTCTCTAAAATCATGAAAGAAGAATTGTTTAGATAGAATTTTAAAAATGACTAATTTTGGTGTTTCTAAAACTTAGATGATTTTTGTAGATATTTTCCCTTGACATATTAAGTCTATTTAAAAATTATAAGTTTAAGTGTGTTTTGGGATGTGAAGCTGCAAAGGCTGATGACAATGCACAGTGGCGTTTGTCACACTCACACATGCTAGAGTACGTAGTGGCCAACATCCCAAAACACACTTAACTTTAGACAAGTACAAGTTCTTGCTCAAACTTTATGTGAATTCACGGATACATAGCTATCAAAGTTTACTCTTACAAAACAAATATTTTTTTTTCTTATTATCTTATATTCCCCCTTATTCCGGGTTTACACAACACCCCATCCCATTGGGGTGTTAAAGTAATTTCATTGGGAGAAATGAATATCCTATCAATATCATGTATGAGATAAAAATAGTGACTGAGAAAAATGTAATCATACATAATTATCCCAATAACCACATATATCCCCGAATGCCAGTGTGCATCATCACACACTAACCATAGAGGTGAGCAAAAACAACCATATGAACAAAAAACTAGGTGATTGATCCATCACAGGCGGCAAAACTTTATTTTTTTTCTACAAGCCCTCAATGTATATATGTACATAATGTGCAGAAATCCATGTAATTCCAGACGATTTTAAAAATAAAAAATCTCATCCACAACAAAAGCATTCCATTGGATGAGGGGGGTGTGTGTGCGCGTGTGCATGCGCACGTGTATGCAAATCAGAATTGACTCCTCAAAAAATGTTTGGCCCGCAAAAACAGAGAACAAGGAAAGAATTGCAAACTATCCCAGACTGTTGATCTCCTCGAAATCGCTGTGAATTCCTCCACTTGGTGGCCTGAAAATCAAGGATAAAACAGAAGGAGAATCAGTTCATCACTTCATAGGTTGAAATGTTGAATATTAGCAAATCATGGATGAAGTACTCACAGTCCAGTTAGGAGTTTAATGGTGTCATAGAAGAACCACTGGGAAGTCACAACAGGTCCTACGAGTGCAATTCGAATAGGGAGACTTCTTGTAAAAAGATTGACAAACCCGATGCTTTTCACCGCCTGCAGAGGAGATGTATTCAGATTGGGTATTCATTGGATATATTATCGGATTGTGGAAGTGGGGAGTGAACTAAAGAAAGACATAACACCTGCCAGACGCTGTCTGCCTTCTTATTGTAAAGAGAGGACACTATGTTGTCTGCAGGATTAGATATGATTGTCCCAACAGTCCCCGATGTATACCCGGCTATACAAGTCACTCCAAGCTGTTGAGTCCTTGAACACTCTTCTTTTCTTTTCTGAATTAACTTGTGGTATAAGAGGTCCACTGAGTGCTCAAACGTAGAAAACATAATGATGGAAACTGTGAAAAGATTACAAGTTAGGGAATAGACAATGCATTGTGTACTAGCTGAGGATTTGATATATAATTATGCATATAAAAAAAAGGAACAATATTGATACTCACCCAACAAACATAGTCCAAAACAATTACAACAGGAGTGTCTAAGCAGACACTATGAACCCTCTTTTTTTCAACTTTTATATTGGTTCCTCCCAAAGGAAGTCAATCTTTTTTTTAGAAAAAATATTAAGCTTCCCTTCATTTATGCTTCAGATTATAACAAAATTATTATAATTTGTAAGAGGAGTGGTTCCACAAGGACCACAACCACATTGCTTATTTTACTATACATCTGATACATCACTGCATCTTTTTACAGAGGGCCAAAATAAGCTGCACCAATGTTAATCTTACTCTCAGAGCCAGTCAATCATAATCACAAGTAGTTAAGATTTAAGAGATGATCTTACATAATTGATTCATATGAAGTAGACAAGAGAATTGAATGTTCAATCAATAAGCTGCACCAATGCAAAACAAGTTTCCTTCGGAACAGGTCCTATAAGCCATAATACAACATCCAAATCGATGGATTATTAAATTTTTATATCAAATGAATTTCTAGGCTGGTACCCCTTGTAATGGTCTTGGACTTAAACTCCAAGTTTTGCATAGATGAATATCAATAATTTGGCAAACGTTTACCAGATGACTCAAAAAATTAAAAAACAAAGGAGTAAATACTGGCTATTCAGCAAAAGTGCAGCTCAATTTGTGGATATTTTCACTGTATAAATTGTATAATAAGTCGGCTAGGTCAATTAGATTTTTTTTCAAGCACTTCAATCCATGTAAGCCCATGTCCAGATCAATGATATTTAACCATTCCCTAATGAATAAAAATGAACTGATAATAACTCATATTAGCAAATTAATGGTTGATCCTGATCTACTAGGAATTTCTTTGATTGCTAGAATAAGTCCTGGTACCATGCCCATTCTGAAAAGGCATCCTAATAAGTCAGAATTGAGCGGAGTCTTATTTTCAAGCATTAAAACACGTTCAACATGGTCAGAATGAAAACAACGTTATCATTTTAAACAGGGAAGAAGCAATTACATGGAAGGTTCCGACACCACAGAGGAAGTAGTCCCCTGTATAAACTGCAAACCAACAATAGATATCACTTAAACTGAAGGACAGCAAGTTCAACCAAACACAGATTTTCACGTCTAGCTTCCTTACCCAGAAATCCCTCCAGTCGAATACATCTTCGGGAATCCATCAACCAAACCTTTTGCAAACTTAGGTTGTGTCTGAACGCAAACTTTGACTGCTTCGAAAGGGCAAAGAGTGACATCCGCAATCACCTGAGCAGAAGCACTGCTAAGGAAATAGACAGCATTTTTATTGTAACCTACCAATGCATCAGAGTATGTCTTCTTGAAGTATTCATATAGACCAAACTTGCAGCCACCTTGAGCACCATATCCATAAAACTTGCCGGCCCACCCTCTCCAAAAGACAGAGGGACCTTGTTCCCTTAAGAGGGTACTCAAACCTGATAAAATGCCGTTGTACTTAACAGGGTTCACCTGGAACAAAATTTTAAATATTTATTTGATATTCATTTTAAAAACTTTCATTGCATAAATATTTACATCATTTATCACATGAATCGATAAAATAACAAACAATCCGCAAGTTTTCAACAGTTCGTAAACCTAACCCTGCCATTCTTCAAATATCAATTTCTAGGGCAATGATTTTTCAGTACAAAACAATCAGCCAAATTTTCAAGTAAAAAGCCTTACAACAAGAGACCATAATACATATTATCATATAAAACCAGAAACAAATATCAATCAGAGAATCAACCACTCAAATTTCCACTAACAACTTAAAATATACATGAGCGTTGTTTTTTTTTAAAAATTTGCTCCAATATAAATGGGCATTGTTAAAAAAAAATTGCTCCATTTTTAGTACAAAACAATCAGCCTAATTTTCAATTAAAAAGCCTTACAACAAGAGACCATAATACATATTATCATATAAAACTAGAAACAGGGGCGGATCCAGAATAATATTTTGGGGTGGGCTACATAGCCTATATTAAATATTTATATGAAATTTTTTTGTTCTTATATTTGATAGTATATATTAAATATTTATATGAATGTTTTTTGTTCTTATATTTTATGTAACTATTTATATACCAAATAACATAGTAATATTCAAAATATAGTTCGGGTAGCAAATATCCACCTTTCCTTCAAAAAAAAATAGATAGTGATATTCAAAAGACATATATATGTGAAGAAAAGAAAAAAATGAAATATAATCAAAATTGAGTACTTTGATTTTGTAAGAATAAAAATGAGATATCAACAAATTTTACAATTGAAATAACCAAACATGTTTTCATAAAAGTAGGAAGAATTGTTGTTAGAAAAATAAGAAGAGTTCTTTTATGGATATAAATATTTCTTTATTGTTCCATTGACATTAAATTAATAATATTTGAATTTAAATTTTAGAATTGTTAAAATTTATAATAAGATTGAGACTGTGTTTGGTTGCACGATTGCAAAACTGATTTTAGACAAAGCTGGGCTTTAAAACTGATTTTGCAAAAAGCTGTCTATCCATAGCTTCTGGAAAACTGAAGTTTTGGACACTTTTTCACAAAAATTTATTGCAACTTTTGGCCCGAGTTTTTTTTGTTTGAAAATGGGTTTGGAAAAAGAAGTTTCCTGCAAATCCAAAACTGTCCAAACCCGTTTTCAAAGAGTTCTATTTGATTTGTTAGGTTAAAATCTAGTTTGTTATAATACTATTTGATTTGCTATTAATTTGTTAGGTTAATATCTAGTTTGTTAGGTATATATTTTATGTATAAAATGCAATTTATATAATATAAAATATAAATATTATAATATATATCATCAAGTAATAAACAAAAAATACAAAATCTGTGCCGTGCTACAGCCCGGCCCAGCCAAACTCATACGTCCGTCCCTGACTGGAAACAAATATCAATTAGAGAATCAATCACAAATTTCCACTAACAGCTTAAAATATACATGGCCATTGTTAAAAAAAAAATGCTCCAAAAATCACCAATCAATTTGACTCTCTTGATGGCCTGTGGGAAGCGGGAAGAAGGTTAAAACTAAAAGGAGATTGTAGCGCGACAGCCAAAATCTCTCAATCTTTCGTCCCGGCTGTCCTATGGGATGTATGGTTAGCCCGTAACCATCGGATAATTTGCAACACAAGCATATATTTTGAGAACTTGTGGGACTCGGTGGTGAACTTCATCAGGTTTTGGGGTCTTGCGTGTGCGGGGGCAAGGAAAGTACTGTTGATTGGGGGAAAATTTGTGGTTGAGGAATAGTTTCTTTCAGCTCTTTTGTGTTTTGTTTGGTAGAATACTCTTCTACCTTTTATCGTTTTGGGCATGTTGTGTCTTGATTCTAATAAAATTGAGGCCAATGCCTACCTTTTCATAAAAAATAAAAAAAAAATCACCAAACAAGAACACCAACACCTCAATAGTTTCCAAATCAAAACATGAAAAACCAAAAGAATGCACGCAACCAAAAGTCGGTTTCTTGGTTTCGACCCACACCCATCTCACAAAGACCCAAATCAAACACCAGAGTCCACCATTTCCACGCGAACCCACGATCAGAGATCGATCAAGAAACCCATTAAAGATGGAAACTCCGACTGACCTGCATGTTCACTTTGAGGACATCCAATGGGGTTATCGCGAGGTGGGTCGTTCCCGCGCTGAACATACCCCCGAGTGCACACACCGTGTAGTACTCTCGACTGTACACTCTCATTCTCTTCCCCTCCTCCCTCTCCCGCCCCTTCAAACCCATCATCTCTCTCTCTCACTCTCTCTCTCTCTGATTTTTTATTCTTGACTTCAGTTGTTCGGTCTCTGCTTCAGAAATGGCGACCCGAATTTCTCGCGCTCCTCGCGCGTCCACGTACGAACAGAAACCCTAAACCCTCGGAGGGTTTTTGGGTTTTACCCAAAATACTCTTACATGTGCGTTTGGCGTGACATGGATGATGGGGGTAGTTTTGGGAGTTTGGTGTTAAAGGAGGGGTCGGTGGTCTAGACACGTGTCAAGTAATTTACGCCACAAATGTGGGAAGGTTTGACTCGTGTGAGGAAAGGCACCTGATTCCCGCTTTTTAAAAAGAAAAGGAGCCCCTCTTGTGGTCCAGCTTTTTGAAATTTTCATGTAATCCTGACCGATAATCGGGTGGTTTCATATTTTGGACCGTTAGATTGATAGGCTTTCGCGGATGTTGAATGGGCTGGGTCTGAAAATGGGCCGGCCCATGTAACCTGTTGTCCCAATTCTGATTGTGGTGGGATAAGGGATAAATATGAGGATATGGGGAGAATAATTGATTCCGATTTGTTATTAAAAATAATTAAGATAAACTACAAATAGTTGTCCTAATTATAACATGAAAATGAAAAAAAAATTTGTTCCATCTGAACAACATCTATCCCTTTTATATTCCTAAAATAATTTATCATTAATGTTTTATCATATTGTCAAACTACTCCTTTGAGTGTTAATTTTCCTTAGGGGATGGCTAAACTCCTTTATATGGCCCAAGCACTAATACACACACTTTTATTCATGGTGGAATATGTAAAAATGTATTTATTCAATTCATTCAAAACTATTTTTAGCGTTCAAATTATTTATGATAAAAAAACACATGTTCTTCACTTAAAATATACTCTTAGGGGAAAAAAAATTGTCCCTAACTTTATTCTTAATAAATGAATGCGTCACAGCCTCATTTATTTGATTGTTAGCCCTTGTTGGCCCTGCATTTATTTGATTGAGATCACATGTATTTATTATCTTCAATAAATGCATGTGATCCGAATATGAAAAAGTGGGGATAAAAATAAATACAAGACTGTATCAAAACCCTTGGGAAAAGCCCCACTGAGACAACAGGGTATGTTTTCCCAAGCTATTCTCCCTTTCATTTTCATGTGGATCTTCTGTTTCTTAATTTATCTAATCTCCTTTTCTTTGTAGCCCCTTTTGTGACACATTGCCTGTTCCCTTCTTGTCGCCCTCTTTTTATGTGAAAAGAAGATGAGATTTTTCTGAAAAGTGAAACAGTTGCTGATACACATATTTTTGACTCTTTGAGAGGGTGCATTGTTTTTATTCTGTTTGAGAAATTAAAGTAAAAGATTTATCTTGGTATAGCTGCATTTTGTTGATATATGTTGGTCAAGAAGTACAAGAACAAAAGATACGAAAAAAACAAAATGAATCTAATGTGAGAGCTTTCTTTTCTGCATCACTTCATGGATTCACTGTCCTCCCCCAAAACCATCTTTCTGTCAGTCTTTTTCTTTTTCATACTTCTCAAAAGCCATAACTTCCTCTTCTACGACCATGTTTAGCAACAACCCTAAAAGCAGCTTTTAGCTTTTGAGGTCAAATCAAATCAAATCTCATCATCATTTAAAAGTTAAAAGTTATAGCTGTTATCAAACAGATCAATTTAAATACATCATCAATACTAAATTTTATCTCTAAACTGCACCTCGAAATCTGTGTTTTATAAAGCAACCATCATTATTACACCATCAAATCATCATCATTACACCCTCAAAAGGTGTGCATAAAACTGCAAAAGCTAAAATCTGATTTTCAAACTGTGTTTCAAACATGCACTATGTCTCTTCTAATAACAGAGTATTATTCAATGTGGGTCCGTTATGCCAGAACTCAATTTTCTTTTCCTGCTTTTCATGGAAAGTATTATATTTTAATTCTCGTTTGGTATCATCACATTGGGTATTACTTCACGGACCAGATCTTTGCTTGACCCATAATGTATTGGTATATGCTTGATTTTCCTCTACCATGTAATAATTTTAATATCAGACGGTCAAAAAATCATAACCATGGGCCCATGATTTATGATTTTTTTAACGTTGATATTACAAAGGATATGTGGCAGTCTCAGAAAGAAAAAAAAAAGTCAAGCAGATCCCAAGTCCCAACACATTATGGCAGGTGAAACAGATATTCTGCTCCATCACTTCAATGCAACGAATACATATAAAATTAATCTCGTGCGATGGTGCCATTGCTTTCCATTTTTGTCTTCGGCTCCGTTTGTTTCCATGATTGAGTTGGATTCTATTTTTTTTAAAATTAAAATTTTTTCAGTGAAACGGGTTAGATTTGACGGAATAAAAAACTGATTCCTTTTAATTTCTCTCTCTTCGTGTTTTTAAAATCTCAAAAACAACGAACACGATTTTTTGAATTGATTTTTTTTTATCAAATATTGATTCCATAAAAAAAAACATCAAAAAGGTGTCTAAAATCATCTTGCTTTATTCTAAAATCTACTTTTCAATTATCCAAACGAACTGTAACACTGATTTTTTTTATCCCACTGTTGTTATTTTTAAATCATATATACACAAAGATATCATATCTGATTTAAAATTAATTAACACATTCTTTATTTTAATATAATTTTTTTAAAATTATACATGTTAAATTCATTAGGGTATGTAATTCTTCTTCTATTTTATAAGCCAACTTTTAGCCTCCTGTCTCGTTAAATAAACTTACATGAAAATACATATAATAATATTAGAAATAGTCCTACAGACAATCCAAATATGTTTTAATTTTTTAGAAATAGTAAATTTTGCGAATTGAACTTTACAAAAATTAGATAGCACTCCCTCTCCATGAAAGATAACAAATAATCAAATCTTGAGGGCATCAATTTTCAAAAAAAAAAGAAGAGAGTAAATATTATATATTTTGATAAAAAAAATATATTATTCTATAACAAAAAAATAAAAATTTCTTTTGTACAGAATTTTACAAGATTTTTACTATATTTAATGAATACAAAGATATATGAATTGCCTGTGTGAACTACTTCGTAATAGTAACAGTGCAAATACATGTGGAAAGCACATAGTTGGGAGTAAAGAAAGATTAGATGTTTTTTACCTTAAGCCCCAATTTGCATACGGAATAGGTCGCAGAATAACTTGGAATATCGCAGAATAAGTAATTTTTGGTGTTTGGATGCGGTGAATACACTGGGATAACCTATGCCAAAATAAATTATTATAAGTGATATATGGATTCCAGTCAACTATTTGAATTAAAGTTATTTCATCCAAAGAATATGAGAGTCTACTATCAAATCAACTGTCATCACATCTTATAAATCACATATCAAATCAACTATCATTATTTTTTTACTTTTTATAAATCTTTATCCACATTTCATTCACATTTTATTTAAACAATAAAATTTATTATTATCTTTTCCATCAAGAATAATTCAAAGCATAACTGAATACAAAATTATTTTATCTTTATTCATACTCATTTATACAGAAATAATTGTATACCCAACAATAGACACATGACGTCATTGTGTGAACTATAACGGGGTTATATAGAATTCTCTTCTATTCAACGCTTCTGTCTCTTGTTCCACAATTTGTTTTTACTTTTTTTTCTCTCTTTCCTTCTCTCTCTTTTTTTTTGTTAGAGCTCATTCAAGCTCCTGTAAATTTTGATTATCAGTATATTCACAGTAGCAATTATCTATCATTTAAAATAAAAGAAAAGAAGTTTTCATTAAAAAAAATGTTACTGATAGTATAAATTCATTCTTAAATTATTGTGAGCATTTTATACATGGTACAGTAACCGAGGTAATAAAAAAAAGTGGCAGTTAATATCACCCATCAATTTCTAAACTTACCCCATATTAATTTTTATTTATTTATTTGAAACAAATCAATCCCACTTCTACACAACCCACCCTTTCCATCCAAACCCACCTCACAGCACCTCAAATAATTCCCCAAAAACTCTTCGGCCATTCTCACCATGGCGATGAGCTCAACCACCTCGCCCTCTTCCGCCGCGCCACCCTCTCCTACTCCGAGACCTATCTTGGATCGCTTCTTCACCACACCACGACCATCTGATCGTGGTCGTTGTAGATCGAAGTAGCGGCGGCGGAAGTGCTGTGGGGAGTATGTGAGGTGTTGTGGAGGTGAGTTAGGATGTGAAGGTGTGGGATTTGTTTGTTTTAAATACAAAAATAAAAAAAGTTGAGTTGAGGAGTTGACGGGGTGGTATTAACCGCCCCCATATATAAAGAACCCTCCCCAAAAGCCCGTTTTACATAAAGCTCCCCCTACCCAAACCCTAAACGGCTAAACCCCTCCCATCTCCCTTTCCCCGACAGTGGACTTCATCGAAACCAGCGATCGACGACGGCTTCTCCTACACCTACGACGACGTCATCTTCCTCCCCCCACTGCATCGACTCCCCAACCGACATAATTGATACAGGCCGGGGTTGATGGGTTGCGGGTCGGATGGGGTCAGGGTCCATTTTCACCACCCAGGAAGCCTGCGCCAACGGACGTGGGCAGGTATCAGAGTCTCCCATGCTTTATGCTTTTGAATTCCTATTACGTGTTTGAATGCAAATGGAATTTAGAGGATTTCGAGGTTGGGTTTGCGATCTGTTGGAATTCATTGGTTCTTTTGGAAATTTGCGTTGGTGTGAATCTGACTGTTCAATGTTGTTTGGGATGTTCATAGGGTGAGGAAACCATGCTGAAAATTCATGTCAGCTGCCGCATAAATCATCTAAAGTAACTGAGACATTGAATGATATCATCAGCTTAATCAAGGTGTGTGGTATTTATATAATGGTCTCAGAATATGTTCATTGGTTAATGATATATTTCCCCATCTTCCATTAAAATAACATTCATATAAAGAATGACTAGCATAGCTTATACCCCCCCTTTACATTCCTACAGATTATTAGAAATTGATATCTCGTAAACACTTGTTGTTCTAGTAAATATAATGATGCAGTTGGACCATGCACGACCTCATGTTCCTACCCATACATTTGCTCTCCTCCCCCTGGAAGTTTGTTGATGGATTTTTATTGTTTGAACCTTTTTATATTTTTTTAGTCTTATGTTCTCAAATCAGATTACCCTTTATTAGTATCAAGGTAAACATTATTCGGATAGATTTTATGTTATATCATTATTCGGAATCTGTTTTTTTTATTTTGCCGTGTGACCATTTCCCTTACAGAAAGGTTCTCTGTATAAAGAGGTATATAGGGGTATGTGCTTTCTTGAAGCAATGAAAAATGGGTGTGATGCCCGGTATTTGGGTGATACCTCAAATCTGAAAGTTGCCCAGGGAGTTGTTGGAGCTGTGGCTGATTAAGGTTCCATATTGAATTTTATTCCTTACACAATGCATGATGTGATGCTATTAAGCAATGATTCCAAGATAGTGGTGCATCCTCTTTGCAGTCTGCTCATGACCTTTTAAGGTTGGGAGTATTAAGATTGGAGGTATGGTTTAGCATATTTTAATTTTATTTGAAATGTATGCTTTAATTAACTTTCTTCAACCAATTAGTTTCTTTCATTAAAGTAAATTCAGAATAAGTAGTGGGTTCTTAATATAAATTTCTTTTATTTACATGAACAAGGATCTGCAATAGTTTAATCTGACACAAGATTCAATAAAGTTGAAAAAATTCATGGTCATACGTCAACTCATAATATTTTGTAAGAAAAAGATAAATTTTCAAATTCCCAATCATACCAAATCTTAAAACCTAGGTCATTCAAAGGAAAATTACAAGGAAAAGATACTTAAACATACTTATATTCCTGTAATTAACCAAATGATAGCTGGAGATTGGACATAAGGTTTGAATAATAACAACAAACATGTCATAAAAGTCATGAACCGAAACAGTGTTGTCTTGTTTTTTATGCATGTCCAGGTATTCCATCTGTCTGTTTCTCTTCAAATACAAGGAAATCGAATTACATTGCATAGGCCACCTAAAAAAGGTGTCATATGCTGAATATTAATAAAGCCCATGTGCACTTTGACAAATTCAGTACCTCATAGGTTTTGCAAATTTCTTATAAAATAAAAAGTGAAAATAAAATCTGATATCCCCACAACAAACTAAAAGAATTTAAACCCAAGAATGAATGGGATATTTAGGATTCAAAGTATTTGTTTATTAAATGGACTAACAATCCAATCTTGTCTGAAGCTCTGTAATGTTAATATATGAAAAACTAGGAAAGGGTGATATGCTTCTTGAAATGTTTAAATTTTAAAATCTCGAGGGTTATATATTAAATCAGTATGCATGCTATATCAAATTCTAGCCATTTGCCCATTTGGTACAATATTCTAATATGTATATCTTTGGTATCTAATCATAATTGTATAAACATGACAGCAGCAACTCCATTGTTTTCATGCCATGACTGCCAACCAGAGCTTCTTTTTTTTGCAGAATGTTGTTCATGCTTTACAGGTTTGCTCTGGAGCTGCCCAAGTTGAAGGTGGGGTGCATGATCTTGTAAAATATGAAAAAAAATATATTTTGAGTTGCTCCTAAGTATTGATGGATCATAATAACTCCTGCTAAGTGCTTCTCTGACTGGATCAATTGATCAATTTATTAAAGCACGCGCTGGACGTAATTTATTTCAGCCTCGTAAATCTGCAGAGTTGAATGTGCCTGCCTGTTCATTGTTACTGAAGCAGGTATGTGTATCTTGGGGTGGCTTCCCTCCACATTATGTGTATTATTTTTGTTTCTAACTCAAAATACTGATCTCTTTCAAATAATGCTCTGAAGAATGAACTGTTGCACACACCAATTCCAGAATCAGTTGCTAATCGTGTGTCTTGCCTTTGCAGGCTCCTGTGTTGCTATTACATCATTGATTAATAACAGTAATTTGGATAATCACATGATGTTTATTGTAGTTTATCACATGTTTATATATTGAATATGCCTTGGAAAGAACCACATTTTTGTTTGAATCAAAGGTCGACAACATCTAGTGTTTGGACATTAGTTTAAAAACCAACTTTTCACTAAATATAATTTTTTTATAATTTAAATATGTTTATACAGACAGGGATTGAAAACGGTTGAATTAAGTATTATTCTTGTAAAAGCATAACTAAGTACTATTCACTTTTCAATTCATCAATAGGTCCTCTCTCTCCCGCTCTCCCTCTCATACACACACATATCTCACTTGGAAAGTTGGTATTGGTTGGTGAGACATTGAAGATCACATGAAAAGTTAGCAAGTGCATGTGATCGACCAAAAACATCACAGGCATTCCTTTCTGTTCTATTTGAGCTGTGCATGTAAGTTGTTGATGCCATGCCTTTCTTTTTTCCCTGCTCAAGTTTCTATGTGAATGCAAGTACAACCATTTTTTTGTTTGTTTGACAGGCTTCATTGTAACTTGTAATGAATGCTGTCATGGTTTCTGTTACTCATCTTTATAAAGGCTTCCTCTCTGTTTTGTCTGTATATTTAACGAGTTTAAAGTACTCTTGAAGAAGTGGACGGAGTACAAAAGGAGTCATAGTATTTTATTAGAGAAAAATTCATATAACCCTCTGTAAACTGATTGAAATCCATATACCCCTTTGAAAACACTTAGTAAATTCAAATAATCCTTTGAAATTTTTTTTTTACAGATCATGAATATTTTGTGAATATTATGTTTGATTAACCATGATAGAAATCATAGTATATTAAAAAAATCTATAATGTGTTAAAAATGTGAAAAATCTTTTATAAATGATGATTTTATCCTTTTTGAGTTTTATAATATATCTAGAGAGGGTAAAAGCATCATTTGCATATGATTTTTTGTTTTTTTAACCCAGTGGTTTTTTAGTATATTGTGTTTTTAGTTAGGTTAACTAAACAAAATATATGATATTTATCATTTATTAACAAAAGTTTATTCGGGGGTTATTTGGATTTATTAAGTGTTTTGAGGGGGTTATATGGATTTTAAGAAAAGTTAGGGGGTTATATGGATTTCTTTAACGGGTTGCATGGATTTTTCCCATTTTATTATTGAAGAAAGCATGGCTCTTCTGTTTTGTCAATCCAGCTCACCATAATTAAACACTAAAGACCTCACATGGTATCTAAAATATAAATGCTAACAGCATATTTGGATTCTTTATATATTAATTCTTATTATATCACTACTTGACGTAACATTTATAATGTATAGATATTTTTGTGTGAATTTTTGGGAATTTAGTGTGAACTAGTGTGTTTTTTTGGTAAGAAATATGAACTTGTTGTAATACAAGAAATGTATTAATTTATAATAAATAAAGAGATAAAAATGAAAATTTATGAAATATATTTACACGTTCTTTAAGTTTTTATGTGACAACATTCTAGAGTTTCACCAAGCAAAAAAATAAAATCATTCTAAAGTTTTTTTATAACAAATGAAATTGATTTTTTTATAATTTAAGAATCTAATGTTTTGAATGACGGGGAGCCACGTTCTTGGAGCTTGAATTTTAAAAAAATGTTTGAAAAATCTTTTTAGGATTGAATTTTTTTTAATGATATATATATTTATTTAATGAAATAGATATTTTAAAAAACTAAATACATATTGAGATACTCTAATAAATAAATAATATAAATAGTGTAACAAGTGGGACTCGTATGAACGGCTCGTATGAACGGATTCGAAGGACCACATGAACCGCCACGTGTTGGACTTTCCCAACCAAAAAATACAAAAACCTGCAAAAAGTAGAGCAGAAAAAACAGCGATTCTTTTGTCTGAGCTTTCCGAACCAAACGACTCGAGTTCAAATAACTTCGGATAAAATTTGAGTCCCGTTTGGAAAGCTCGGATGATCTTGGATAAAGTGTGTTAGAATAAACTGGTATAAAGTAGTATATGGATTCTAATCAATCCCTAGAATAAAAGTTATCCTAGGTTATTCCACCCAAAGAATAAGTGGACCCACTGTCAAATCAACTGTCACAACCTCTTATAAATTACATTTCAAATCAACCATCATTACTTTTTACCTTTTATAAATTCTTATCCATACTTTATTTACATTTTACCCAAACAACAAAACATTTATTCTTACGATTCCCAATGAGAATAATTAAAAACATAACTAAATACAAATTCACTTTATCCTTATTTATAGTCACTTATACTCGGATAAATAAATATCCAATAATAAATCATATTCTATATCCAAACGGAGGCTTAGATCTTTGAAAGTTTTTAATTTTTTTTAGATCTTTAAAACGATGATAATTATTATTAGGTCCTTAAAAACGAACGCTGGATGCTGTCAGTTTATTTGTCGAAATATCGAAAATGTTCCTCGTCACCTGTTAACATTTTGCGAATGTTAATAATGTACTAGTAAGTGTTAACAATGCACTGAAGATACTTAACAATGAATTGAGGAGTGTTCACAGAGTTCTAAAAAAATTGGACAGGGGTATTTTTGATATTTTTAACAGACATGGTAGCGACATCATATTCTAATGACCTAAAGATAATGTTTCGTTGCCTCATAGACACAAAAAACTTAAAGAATTACAAGGACCTATAAATAATTCATGGGTGATCATAGAGACTCCTAATTAATTTTCTCAAAAAAATAAAAATAAATAAAAAAGGGAAAAAACCTTATAACCCCTGCCCAAAATCTTTATAGCCCATTGATTTTTCTTAAAGTTCCCTGAAACACTTATGTATATCCAAATAATCCATTGAGTTAAATTTTTGTTGACAGATGATAAATATTATGTGAATATTTTGTTTAGTTACACTTGACTGAAAATATAATATACCAAAAACCCCCTACAATATGTTAAAAATGCGGGAAGTCCTATGTAAAAGATGGTTTTGACACTCCAGATAAAGTTTTATAATTTATTCGGATGAGTAAAATCATTATTTACATATGATTTTTTGCATTTTTAACAAATTATAATTTTTTTTTATATATTGTATTTTTAATCAGGGTTAATTAAGCCGAGTATTCACGTAATCATCCTCTGTTAACGAAAGTTCAACTCGAGAGGTTATTTGGTTTTCAAAAAAATTAATAAAAACAAAAACAAAAAGAATAGTAAAACCAGTATAGGTTTTTTATAATTTTGTGAGGCGACTTTCGAAGGAAAACACGGTTCATAAAAGAGTCGAATATCATTTCTCAGTTTGGAGTGACTCCAAAAAATGAGCCATTTTTTCTCGTCCGTATAAACCAGATCGGCAAAGAATTCTCTCTCTTCCATTTCAGTGTGTATCGGTGAATGATTCGGGGATATTTAGGTTTTTTTGAAGCTCTACGAGTGATGAAAGCGACGTATCGATTGTTCCCTCGGTGAATTCGATCGATTTTGTAAGAGATCGTCTACTGTTCTTGGATGCTTTTCAAGTTTTGGTGAGTTTGATTTGTTGAAACCAATCATTGTTGGAGTTTCTGAGAGATCTGGACCTTTTTGAGGTTCTCTTGAACATTTGTCTGTGGAGGCATTGAAGAAAGTCCAAGAGAAGATATGTTTTGAGTCGGCAAAGTTTGGCCAAGTCTGAAAGGGTACCGGACAAATCTCTCTCTCTCTCTTTAGATTTCCTGTATTTTTTTGTATTGGTTTCAATCAGAGAATCTTTTCTTTTTTAATGCTTGGAATTTTGTCTGTATATATTGAATTCTCTATGAGCCAGCTCGTACTGTGTCAATCTCTGTGTGTTGTGCAGCTTTTTGGATGGTAAGGTTAGGGATTCTCCAGAGGAATTCGAAGTCATGAGTAGATCTTTTGTGCAGTTTCTTGATTTGCTGACTCCGAATCCGTTGATTGGATGGTTTTGTTGCGATTGAGTTACTGGTTCTTATGTGTTTCAGTTGGTGATTTTTTATTTATTTATAAAAACGGAGATTTTATGATTTATTTGGGATCCAGTTTTGATTTCGAGTATCATAAATTGTAAATGATATGATGAGTATGTTTCCATACAGACCAGCAGATAAATAAATGTTGTATATGATTACTGACTGTATAATGTTTTTTTTTTCCAGTTTAATCAGTTAGTTTAGTTGGGAATTTGTACACTTTGGGAAGATGAGAGGTGCTGTGTTCGTAGCGATCGCTGCTTCTATTGGGAATTTGTTGCAAGGATGGGACAATGCTACAATTGCAGGTAAATCGTTTTTTTGTTTGTATAAAGACGATTTTTTGAAATCAATGTTTCAGTTTGTGCATTGATATTGATCTTTGATTTTGCTTTATAACATCAACAATGTTGGGTTAGAGATTAAAATAGTTTACAATTGTTCTTCAGGAGCTGTTCTTTACATAAAAAGGGAATTCAAACTGGAAAGCTCACCTACCATAGAAGGGTTAATAGTCGCCATGTCACTCATTGGGGCCACGATAATCACCACCTTCTCCGGAGCAGTGTCAGATTGGGTTGGTCGGCGTCCGATGCTGATACTTTCATCAATCCTCTACTTCCTCAGTGGTTTGGTCATGATATGGTCTCCCAATGTATATGTACTACTCTTGGCGAGGCTCATTGATGGATTTGGGATTGGTTTGGCCGTCACTCTCGTCCCCCTTTACATATCAGAGACGGCACCATCCGAAATAAGGGGGTTGTTGAATACTCTCCCACAGTTCAGTGGTTCTGGAGGGATGTTCCTATCATACTGTATGGTTTTTGGGATGTCATTGATGGCCACGCCAAACTGGAGGGTGATGCTTGGTGTCCTCTCAATTCCTTCGCTTTTCTTTTTTTTCCTGACAATATTCTTTTTGCCCGAGTCTCCACGATGGTTAGTCAGTAAAGGGCGGATGTTGGAGGCTAAGAAGGTTCTGCAGAGGTTACGTGGCCGGGAAGATGTGTCAGGTTTGTAATGTTTTTAAACATTTTTTGTTATGTTTTGGGGGAATCAGCATCAGAATGGTTCTGAATATCATCATGATATTGCTCGATTTTGATGCAATTCTTTATCTTTTATTACCACTAATTAAATGAGTGGAGTAATGGAGATTACTTGCTTGTATTAGAATGCATGGATTTAGCAGAAGGGCTATTTTACAGTCACTCATCCTTTATATAAATGTTGGATCCCTTTTATATATTGCTTGTTACACAGAATTTTTTGGGAGACATCTATTTCATCATGTGAAAGGTGCTGGTATTGTTTCTTCTTTTGAAAATTGTGTTCTTCTGTATGGTTCAGTAGACTGGAGGTGTACATTTTTTTTTATGGCCCTTTTTTTAGTAGGTTGTAAATCTTGGTAAATGAGAGAGTATACAATAGGTGCAACAGACACTTTTAACCAGAAGAGACATACAAGTGCCAAATAGCATCATCCATTTTAATTGGATATGGTGGAATTTTTTTTTTCTCCCTGAAAGTTACTGATACCCATTGGATGATATGTGATGATGTGTGTCGGTCCCATATGTAGAAGTTCTCACTGATGGTATCTTTGAGAATTTTCTGTTTTTCTATTGTTATTTTTATTATGGCTGTAAAACAAACGTGCTTTGAAGCTGTGGAAAGCAGTTAATCTTTTAAAGCATCTGATGTTATCTCTATCAGAAGAAGTATCTCTGGGTAATAGAGGTTCTGTTTTTCACAATTCTAAGCATCTATTTGGTTTGGCTCCTCTTTCTTTTTTTTTTTGGTGAAATTTTTTTCTGCGTGTACAATGGTAGTGCTTAGAGTTTATTATCGTTTGGTGGTAATGATGTTTTTCTGACTCTGTGGCTTGTTGTCTAATACTACGAGTGGCACTTGATTTGTCAATTCTGCTAGTGTTAAATGCTATTTTGGTCTGCAGGTGAAATGGCTTTACTTGTGGAGGGCTTGGGTGTTGGGGGAGAGACATCTATAGAAGAATACATAATAGGCCCAGCTGAACTCGATGATGAACAAGGAGCAACCGCTGATAAGGATAAAATTACGCTATATGGGCCTGAAGAGGGTCTCTCTTGGGTTGCTCGGCCTGTTACAGGACAAAGTGCCCTTGGACTTGTTTCCCGTCATGGAAGCATGGACAGCCAGAGTGTTCCTCTTATGGATCCTCTTGTCACGCTCTTTGGAAGCGTGCATGAGAAACTCCCAGAGATGGGAAGTATGCGGAGCACTCTCTTTCCCAACTTTGGCAGCATGTTTAGCGTAGCTGAGCAGCATCCTAAATCTGATCAGTGGGATGAGGAGAGCCTGAGGGATGGTGAGGATTATGCTTCGGATGATGCAGCAGGCGACTCCGATGATAATCTACATAGTCCACTTCTTTCTCGTCAAACGACAAGCTTGGAAGGAAAGGATATGGTTCCCCCACATCCCTCCCATGGGAGTGTTTTGAGCATGAGACGCCATAGTAGTCTTATGCAGGGGAATGCTGGGGAGGCAGTTAGTAGTATGGGAATTGGTGGTGGGTGGCAGCTGGCGTGGAAATGGACTGAGCGAGAGGGAGAAGATGGGAAGAAGGAAGGTGGGTTCAAGAGGATTTATCTGCACCAAGAAGGTGTCCCTGGATCTCGGCGGGGTTCTCTTGTTTCGATCACTGGGGCTGACCTAACTGCAGAAGGTGAGTTCATTCAAGCTGCTGCATTGGTGAGCCAGCCTGCCCTTTTTTCAAAGGATCTCTTGGACAAGCATGTTGTTGGACCGGCAATGGTTCACCCATCTGAAACAGCTGAGAAAGGACCAAGGTGGGGGGATCTTTTTGAAGCAGGAGTCAAGCGTGCATTGTTTGTTGGTATCGGTCTTCAAATTCTTGAGCAGGTAACAATTTAAGTAGCTGAGTGTTATATTTATGCATCATGGAAGTTTCTCTCAGGGTGTTTCTGATTTCTACATCCAGAGTATTTATTTTATGGCTATTTCTTATTTTAAAAGAAAATCGGTCTGTGCTAGTACATCTAAATTGATGTATAATTCTTTATTCTTTTCATCATTTTGCATATGCTAGAATCACCTTCTGTATGGTTGGCCATCCAATTTAAAACAAAATGAATTCATGCGGAGACCTATATGTTCACACCAAGAGGTCTATATTGTCTTTTTTTTCCAAAAACATCTCGGTTCCCCTCCAAACCTCATGGCTAAATGTACACTCAGTCAGTAGATACTGTGAATTCCTGTTTCACCATTGCACAATTCACACTTGTTTCCATCTTGAGCAAATATTTCTCTGATTCCTTTTCGGAGATTGATGTTCAAATACATCTTCCATATGGAAGCCTGAACTTTCAGTGGGGTTTTAACCATCCACATCTATGTAAATTGTTGGGCGACCCCTTGGATCTTTGTCCAACTGCCAATAAAAACTCTATAAAAGGTTTTGACAAAAAGTCCTTTGTGTTCCCATTGTTGCCAATTCATGGTATCTTCTGTTTTTTCCAATTGATTTGGACCTTCTGAACCCAACAAGTATTATGCTTCAATTATTTCTTCATCAGTGTGATTTCTTTTCATTGTTGGGACCCACATCGCATTACCTTCTACCATTTGGACTGCTTGACTCGCCTTATCATTCTTTTCCAGTGCTATTCTGAACAGTCTCAAGGAAGACAAGTAATGTCCCTCTGAAGCCTCAAATTCTACGCAGATATTCTAACAATTATAACCTTGGGTTTCCAGCATTTTATTATTTATTTAAAATTTCTCATGGCTTCTACCATTTGGTATTTCAAAGAAAACTACAATTTAGTAAACAGTATAGAGCGTCTGTTTTGATTTCATTTAGCAATTGTATGCTTTTACTCATTTAGCATTCATTATTAGCATGTTAAACAACACTCATGCATGGCATAACATGTTCGCTAACAGTAACATACACATTCTAGTCCCCAACCAGTGTGATTGCTTTATGGGGTTATACACCATAGGTACTGTCCACATTAGAGACTGGGAGGAGGCAGTCATGGATGTAGTCATGAGCATACATGACTACAGCCATGATGCAGTTGCATGTTTCAATATCTTTTTTAACTCTCTTAAATTAATTTTACGTTCATGTCCGTGATCCATCTAGATTGTTACTTTATGCATCTAGAAAATGTCGGAAAAGTTGGATGGTACATTATCATATGTGCACGACTAACTATATCCAAAAACAGTTCCACTCTCACTTCTTAGAAATCAACCACTTTCAGTATGCATATGTTTTTGGTTGTGACTAAATTATGAAGTTATTTGTCTCTCTCTATGTCTGTAAGTTTACTTTGCACATTTGAACAGTTATAAACTGACTGACGTGCTGATGTTACTTCGAATTTTTTGTAGTTTGCAGGCATAAACGGTGTTCTCTACTACACACCCCAGATCCTTGAGCAGGCAGGTGTTGAGGTTCTTCTTTCAAATGCTGGCATCAGTTCAGACTCTGCATCAATCCTTATTAGTGCCGTGACTACCTTGTTGATGCTGCCCTGTATAGCGGTTGCCATGCGTCTCATGGATATCTCTGGAAGAAGGTAATCTCTTCATATCATTTTAAAGTATGATTGCAGATAACCAACAGTCAACAAAACTGAGTCAGTCGGATCACCATATGACATTTCATATACAAATAACAAATTACTAAATTAATGTGGGCAAGAGTCCCTCTTTCATGTTAGAAATTTAGTTATACAGCCCAACATAATCGAATTACTGTCAAACTTCATTTTGCATTGGGTGCTGATATTGCAGTCCTAACTCGGTTTGTGATATCTCTAATATACTCTATCAGGGAACATATGCATGCACTTTCGTTCAAATATGTACTTCATTAGAAAAATATATGCTTCCAAAATTTTTTTTGTTGGGACCGCAAAAGTGATTGCATGAATGACTGAACATTAGGAATGGAGTGTAACATTTTCCTTTTGCATTAAATACTGGCTCAAGTATGAAGCATCCTTGAATAGATGGGGCATCCTTGTCAGCGTAATTTAGTATGTTGTGTTAAACTTAAATAAACCATCAATTGATAATCAGTCACAAACTTATTTTTAAATAACGCAAATCCATTAGTCCATATTACTTCATGCCTATATTTGCATCATTGTTTGAATGTTTTCAGGTCACTTCTGCTCTCAACAATCCCCATATTGATCGTGTCGCTCATTGTCCTTGTCATATCCAACCTGGTAAGCATGAACACGGTAGTACACGCTGTACTTTCCACAACGAGCGTCGTAATCTACTTCTGCTGCTTCGTCATGGGCTTTGGCCCAATCCCAAACATCCTCTGCTCGGAGATCTTCCCCACGCGTGTCCGTGGCATCTGCATTGCAATATGCTCTCTCACAATGTGGATCGGAGACATCATCGTCACATACACTCTCCCCGTCATGTTAAACTCGATCGGCCTCGCCGGAGTTTTTGGGATTTACGCCATTGTTTGCGTCGTGGCATGGGTGTTTGTGTTCTTGAAGGTCCCCGAGACGAAGGGCATGCCCCTCGAAGTCATCACCGAGTTCTTCTCCGTCGGATCGAAACAAGCTTCTCTGATGGACTGAGAGAATTTGTTGGCATTGGAGAGATTGAAATTCTAGCTTTTTGAGTCCCACTGGAATAAATATCCTGGTTGGATTCTTGGAATACATGAGGGGATTGTTTTCAGGTACGTTGAAAGGCAGGATGAGATTGAGATGTACACAGGGAGAATGTGTTATGATCAACGGGTGTTTGAGAGGCTAATTTTGCTGTTCTTGCTTCTTTTTTTCTTTTCATATAAAATTTCATTGTATTTGGATTTTTTTTCGTTTATTCTTATTGTTATTATTAATTTTGGTTGAGATGTCTAACAGAAGGAGAAAAAAAAAGGGAGTTTTTTAGTGTCTTGCATTGAATTTCGTATAACCTCTTACTCATATGTAAATCCAACGGGTGATTGATAAAAAAAATTTATTGGTATATTTTCGGTTTTTATACTTTTTTTTTTTTTCAATTTTGAAGGATAGAATTCGACTAATTTATTTGAAGGTGTGTTATATCCAAATAGGGCATTATTAAGACACTTCTGAGGAGTGTGTGTTTTATGTACTTCATTTTTGTAAAAACATAACTTTATTTGGATAGGCATATCCATAAAAAAAAAAGTGGTGATTCCAGCCTACCTTAAATCCATTTTCATATATCTAATTAATGTCATATATTCATGTGCATATCTTATTTGAAATTTTTATATTTTTTATTAATAGATTTATACAATTTATTGGAGTACATATATAAAAACTAAAACATTGTGCCAAATGTATGTAAAATTTTTCTTAAAATATTGAAAGTATGTCATCAAATTAAGGGTCCGTTTGGATATGAGTTTAAGTAGATTCTGTGTTTAAAAAGCTAAAAATTCTTAAATTTAGATCCAAGCACATTTTTAGCTTTTAACTTTTCAAACTACAATCTTCATTTCTAGGCCAAAAAAATGTTGGGGTTGAAAATCTCATAAAACATAGCTTTTCAAAAGTTAAGTTTGAAACATAAAATTTTAAGAATCTCAATATTTCAACCTACCATCCAAACACACCCTAAGCCCTCGTTTGGATACCGGATAAGCTCCGGATAATTCTGGATAACTCCGGATAAATTTTTTTTTTGTGTTTAGAAAGCTCGAATAAACTCAGATAAAGTGTCAGAATAAACTGGTATAAAGTGATATATGGATTCCAATAAACCCCTAGAATAAAATTTATCCTAGGTTATTCTACCCAAAGAATAAATGGGTCCACTGTCAAATCAACTATCATCACCTCTTATAAATCATCTGTCAAATCAACTATCATTACTTTTTTACCTTTTATAAATCATTATTAATATTTTATTCATATTTTACACAAACAACAAAACATTTATTCTTACGATTCCCAACGATAATTCAAAACACAACCAAACACAAAATCACATTATCCATATTTATACACATTTATGCTCAGAAAAATGTATACCCAAGAATAAATCATATTTTATATCCAAACGGGGGGCTAAGAGAAATAAATTTAAATTTCGTTTTAATGCACGGTAGGAAAGAAACAATGCTTTTCAAATGCTTCACTAAAATCAAAGTGTGCCAATATACAGTATCGAAAAAATATTTTACCCAACAAAGAAAAAATCTAATAAATAAAGAATGTGGTAGTCACATCAATAATGAACAATTACCGTGATTCTTGTTTAATCGATCTTATCAATGCAAACAATAAAAATAAAAAGATGAGTTATATGAGCTCCCCCGAATAAAAGGTGATTTATTCGTGTTTTATACTTTTAACCATAGGGGAATAAGAGGCTATAAACCCTAGTTTTAGCAATGCTGGTGATTTATTCCTATTCTCATTATAGTATTTATAACGGAATCAAATAGGGGGAGCGGAAACTTTTTTGCTTGATGGAATGAAAGGGTTTCCATGTTCATTATGAAAGATTTCATTCAACTCCCCTAATTTGTTAGGGCAGAATAAAAAGGAGAATGAAAACAATGGTTTCTTTTAAAGCAATCGGATTAATGGTTTCGGAATGGTTTCTGATCTCTTACGAGCATAGAAGATGTAAAATTTAGCAGACTTGGATTTTGAATTTCATTAAACATCAAAGTGATTTTCTTCGTGAGCCAGGTTTTGTTCCTAGGACCTATTGGTTATTGGTCCACCAGGACCACCACTCTTCCGCTGAGACACACACACACTGATTTAGTGAGATTGACTTTTAATTTAAGGGTTATTTAGTTTCCAGCTCCTCCTAAAACAGGTAAATTATTAAAAAACCCCTTCTAAAATACAATATTATTATAAACTCTCTTTAAATGCTAACTGGATTTATAAAAAACCCAAATAAGTTATTTTTTGATAACGCATTCCGTCAAACCATAACTCATTTGGGTTTTTTACAAATCCAATTAACATTTAAAGGGGGTTTATAATAATATTGTGTTTTGTAGGGGGTTTTTAATAATTTGTCTATTTTAGGAGGGGGTGGAAACTAAATAACCCTTAATTTAAATATATTAAACGTAGTTCATCAAATAAACATAAAACTTTGTTTATACATTTTAATTCCCGAAATTCTCACAAAATAAAATAATAAAATAGGGAAATAACCTATAACCCCCTGTAAAATTCTCGAATCTCGAAATCCATGTAACCCCTTCGTTTTTCCTGAAACCCATATAACCCCCAGGAAATACCTATGCAAATCCAAACAGACTCCTAATTTAAATTTCTGCTGATAGATGAAGATATTATGTGAGTATTCTGTGTGATTAACCATGTTTGAAAACATAATATACCAAAAAATATTTGCAATGTGTTATAAATACGGAAAAGTTCTTTATAAATGATTATTTTACCTTTCTGGATAAGGTTTTATAATTTATTCAAAGAGACAAATCATCATTCATAGATAATTTTCCACTAAGAAGGTTATTTAGATTTATATAAGTATTTTTTAGGGGGTTATATGGATTTTAGAAAAAGTGAGATGGTTATTTGAATTTTTTTCAATAAAATAACCTTGTCAAACTTATCAACACAGCTGGTCCATTAGATCAAGTCTGTTTGGTCAGTATCGAACTGGACACCCTTTTAATCGAACTGTACAACATATAAATCGAACTGCATAACCAATTATTGGGTATATATTTTACTCTCCTATTAGATATTGATGATAATTAAGTGAATTATATGAGCTCCCCCGAATAAAAGGTGATTTATTTGTGTTTTATACTTTTAACCATAGGGGAATAAGAGGCTATAAACCCTAGTTTGAGCTATGCTGGTGATTTATTCCTATCCTGATTGTCATTCTTGAGTATTTATAACGGAATCAAATAGGGGGAGCGGGTACTTCTTTACTTGAAGGAATGAAAGGGTTTCTTGTTGAGTATGTTTGCAAATTCATCCATGTTCATAATGAAAGATTTTATATAACTCCCCTTTATTTGTTTTTTTTTTTAGTTAAACGGTAGGCCTACGTCTTAATAAATTAAGGGACGAAAACCCAAGAAAAACATCATACAACTTTCGGAGGCATTCGCATGAGAACGAAGTAGAAGAGACATCTACTTAAACTCATCGATTACCTCCTCGCACCCCTAATCCATTACAAGTATATCATCCTGAAATCTAATACCCCTTGCCCCCACACAAAAGCTCCCCCAATCAATAATGAAGCTCTTTGTCATATCCCATATATTCTCCTCATATGGTCTTTGGCCTCTAAAAATGACTAGATTGTGAGACAACCACGTCGACCAAACCAAAACCGGGACGAATAACTGAGATACCTTCGCCTTTGTAGACCGGTCCCCCATCCTTCTCAGCCGCCGACCCGCTGCCCACATCCCCTCCAAGTCACCAAAATGGACATGCATGCCCGTCGCCACATTTAACCGCTCCCACGCCCATCGCACCATTATGCATGTAGTGAAAAGATGATCTGCGGTCTCCTCCTCCACCCCGCACATGGCGCATGTGACCTCCAAGCCCGGCACCCACCTCGCCAATCTGGAGCGAGTAAGAGTCTTCCTCTAATATAAAACCCATAAGAACATCTTAATCTTGAGCGGAACCTTGCACCCCCAAACCTCCCGATGTTTAACTGCCTCGATCACTAAATGAGGATGCTCTCTCCTCCACCAATCGTAACCGCTCTTAACCACATAACCCGTAGCGTTGGCTCGACTCCAAACCTCCACATCACGCTGATAAGCCACTGGCCCTGCCTCCAGGAGTAGCTCATGTATCTGCAGTAACTCCTCCACTTCCGCCTCATGTAAACCTCTCGTGAACTTAATGTCTCAATGCCCCAAGATCCCCCGACCATTCCAAAACAAATACACTGCCCCATGTTTCAATCTTGCAATATGAAATATTGCCAGAAAACGGTCCTTCAGAGGCTCATCTCCGATCCAAATGTCGAACCAGAATCGAATAGTTGACCCGTCCCCAAGCCTCCACTTAATCCCCCGAGAGAATTGATCTTGAAGTGGGAGAATTCCTTTCCATAGCCAGGAAGTCCGTCTCGACACCCGAGAAAGACGGTCCCTCGCCAATGAACCACAACCATAGCACTCCTGCTCCACTCTGCACCACATTAAATCTGGACAAGAAATCCATCTCCACAACCACTTCATTAGGAGTGCCCGACCCCTTTATTTGTTAGGGCAGAAGAAAAGGACATTTTTTTCTTTTATAGAAATCGGATTTAGAGTTTCGAAATGGTTTCTGATCTGAATCAACCGATGGATGCATGGTCTGGGAATTTTTTAAAAGAAAGTCAGATCCGAAATCTTACGAGCATAAAAGATTTAAAATTTAGCAGACCTGGATCTTGAATTTTAGTAAACGTTAAAGTGATTTCTTCGTGAATCAGACGTTAAAAAATAAATTATATCTTTTCATTCCTGGGACCTGTGGGTTTTGGGTCCACCACTCTTTCGTTGAACCACTCTGATTTAATAATAAAAAGAAACTTTTAATTTTACTATATTAAACATACGTTCATCATCAAATAATAATCATGAAACTTTGTTTACACATTCTAATTCCGGAAATTCTCACAAAATAAAATGCTAAAATAGGGAAATACCCTATAACCCCCTGTAAAAATTCCCGAAATCCATGTAACCCCTTCGTTTTTCTTGAAACCCATATAACGCCCAGGAAATACCTATGTAAATCCAAACAGACCCATGATTTAAATTTTTGCTAATAGATGAAGAATAATATTATGTGAGTATTCTATTTGATTAACCATGCCAGAAAACATAATATACCAACAAATATTTGCAATGTGTTATAAATACAAAAAAAATCTTTTATAAATGATTATTTTAATTTTTCTGGATAAGATTTTATAATTTATTCAAAGTGACAAAATTGTTATTTATAAAGAGTTTTCCGCTATGAAAGTTATTTGGATTTATATAAGTGTTTTTTAGAGGGTTATATGGATTTCAGAAAAAATTAGATGATTATTTGATTTTTTTTTAATAAAATAACCTTATCGAACTTATAAAAACAGCTGGTCCATTAGAATTGGAAGTGACAACTTATTAGTGCCATCCAGTGACAAATAATAATTTTAAAACACATAATATAACCTTTTCATCCCTCACCCCACTAAACTGCCTAAAATTTACATAACCCTCTAGCTTTTTCTATGTAAATCCTAATACTCCCTTGAGTTTAAACTTCCATTAACAAATGCAGAATATTCTATAAATATTTCATTTTGTTAACCTAGATTGAAAGCCCACTACAATTTGTTAAAAACGTGAAAAACCGTATGTACATGACGATTTTATCATTTTGAATAGATCATAAAATTCTATCCGGATTGGTAAAATCATCATTTACAGATGATTTATTATATTTTTAATACACTGTAAAAAGTTTTTCGTATACAGTATTTTAAATTAGAGTTAATCAGAAAGAATATTCGTAGAATAATTTTAATCTGTCAATGAAAATTTAACCCAGTGGATTATTTCGATTTACATTGGTGTTTTTAGGGGGTTATATGGATTTCAGGTGGCTTACAAGGGGTTATTTGGATCCCCCCCCCCCCCCCCCCCCCCCCTTGGATATCCATTTGATTGGGATAAATATATTGTAGTTATTATTTTTATTTGGTTGATTTTTTTTTCCATATATTTGAGGAACTGTTTGGGAATTTGGTTGGAAACCTTTTTTTTCCTCCATTAGTAGTGGTTTTTTAGGATTAAAAAAATGGGTTAACTAAGGGAGGTAGAACTCCGTATTCATATTCATATCCTACCTAGAGATAGTTTCAGTTTGGTGTGATAAGGACTTGTCTAATCCCATTTATTTTTATTTAAAGGGATACATAATGAATATCCCATATTTTAATTCTATCTCTGTTTTGTCACCAAATCAAAAGGCCATGGTACATAGAATCTATATAGGTTCACTACAAATGCCAATAATCTGACCTAAATGACGCATATATAGATCTTTTAAAAGATAAATAAAAAGCATTCTTCATAGTGCATGTGGTTGAAAATACGTCCTGAAACATTGGAGGGATTTGGCAAGAGTTAGGTCACTCATCTCAATTATAATCCTTAAAAAGAAGATTTTTAGTCCTTGTCACTTTAAAAGAATCACTAGAATAAACATGCACTTTTGTTAATGGACGTCAAGTATAATAATATACAAACTTAGGCCGACATGAATTCCTGGTAGCTTGAGACATCCAACCCTTTTTCCAACTAATTAATCACTAATGGAGAACAGCTTTTCACTCATCTCAATTAATGTGAGGGTGCAATTGTGATTGAATGGAGACTACCACTATCAATTACATATATTATTGTATAACTTAAGTAGGGATCCAATCTTGATGTGATTCATTTTGTGACTATGCATTGCAAGATGATTCTCCATCTCTCCCACTCTGGGAGACCGGGCATGGCAGGGACCCAAAGTAGCATGCAATGTATGAAAGAGCATTGATATACTCACTCCATTTTGCAACTAGCCATATGCAATATTACGCTATAATAATATAAATTATATTTTATCATAATACACGGAACTGTAAAATTTGTTTATTTTTTTTTTTCTAAAAATGATGCATTAGTGCATCTCAATGTGATATTTAATTTTTATAACAATATATATTTCATTGGATGATATGTTTTTTTTAAAGGAAAACTGATGAGGACTCCACAAGTGGCTTTGTTTCCTCCATGCATGATCACGGAACTTGATTTTACAAGAGTTGGTCACTTACCCCTGTTTGGAACGAGAATAACCCCCCGGATAACCCCGGATAAGTATTTTGAGGTGTTTGTTTACCCCGGATAACCCCAGATAAATTATGCCAGAATAAACCTTGATAAAGTGGTATAGGAATTCCAATCAACCCCTAAAATAAAAGTTATCCTAGGTTATTCCACCTAAAGAATATGTGGGCCCACTGTCAAATCAACTGTCATCACCTCTTATAAATCACCTGTCAAATCAACTATCATTACTTTTTTACCTTTTATAAATCTTTATCCATACTTTATTCACATTTTACCCAAACAACAAAACATTTATTCTTACGTTTACCAATGAGAATAATTCAAAATACAACCAAACACAAAAGTTATCCTAGGTTATTCCAATCAACCCCTAAAATAAAAGTTATCCTAGGTTATTCCACCTAAAGAATATGTGGGCCCACTGTCAAATCAACTGTCATCACCTCTTATAAATCACCTGTCAAATCAACTATCATTACTTTTTTACCTTTTATAAATCTTTATCCATACTTTATTCACATTTTACCCAAACAACAAAACATTTATTCTTACGTTTACCAATGAGAATAATTCAAAATACAACCAAACACAAAATCACTTTATCCTTATTTATACTCATTTATACTTGGATAAATCTATACCCTAGAATAAAAACTATCCCCGTTCCAAACGGGGGCTAATAAGGATTCTCTGAATGACAGCCATAGAGATTTCCTGTGGCACCCAATGACATCATGCTACGTAAATAAAGTAAACTTGTTTAAGTTATGCATGCATGGTTTTTGTAAATATGAAATAAAGTAAGAATATTTTTTTACTGAGGTAATTTTTATCACTTACATGGTGTTTTCTTATTTGGTTCAGCATAGATTTTTTGTAGCTTTCATACAGAGGATCCGAACACATTAACAAGTTCAAAAGAGAGAGATGCGAGGCTGTGAATACTAAAGAAGTCAACAACAGCCAGAGTTAAAAGTAACTAATATTAAGAGGAGACTGGATTAGGGAAAAAGAATGCGTGAACATTAATAGTTGAATCTGGCTGTGACAGAATCTATGCAATACACCCCACATTGTTATTCCCTTGATATGAAATAGAGCATCCAGATTCCATGAATATTAGATTAGGCTGGCATCCGCTAGGTTGGCAAAATGCATTAAGACATGCAATCAATTCATTCTATTGTATGCTTTATATATATTTTTTAAAAATTTGTGTTTCATTGGTAAAACGTGTCCAGAGATTGCAAATATGAATCTATGCAACTAGTTGCAAAGGGTTTGTGGCATGCAGGTAAGCATGTTAATTATTAAAAAAAAATGTGAATCCGATACGAATTCATATCCGAAAAATCAGAAATATCATATTTGAAGATCTGAAGTGCGGATATAGATATCAGTCTATCCGATCCGAAAAATATCTGCATCTGAAATATTTTATAAATATATATATATTATATTATATATTACCCATATTGTTATATATTTTGTATGATTAATCACAATAATAATATATTATAACATTATTAAATTTTCAATATATAATATCTGAAAACAAGCATAAGCCTTAAAATCTCAATTTTAATTTTGATATCTCTCTAAAATAGCACTTAATTATCTAAATTAATGTTAATATTCAAACATGTCAATTATTCAAAAAATATTTGTATGTGAAGGGATATGAATATGAAAATTAATATTCGTATCTGAATTCGAAAGTTAAGATATAGATATTAACATATTCGATCTCTATCTGTCCATTTGACAGGCTACCTGTAGGTGCACTCGGGGTGGGTGAAAAAATAAAAAATGATATTCACAAAAGAGAGACTGATATACTCACTCTTAAAAATCATCATATACTTCTTTTTTTTCCAGTGAATCTGTAGGCATGTATTCATTTCAATAAAATCAAAATAAACACTATCTGAATGGAGATGAAGAGAATTAGAAAAACATAAAACTAGAATGACAAAATCAAAATCACCATATACTTACATTTTGTTTGAAATCATATGTATTTGTATGAAATCTTCTTCTATATTGTATTATAAGGTGCTGTTTGGCAGCGGCGGAAAACGGATTTTAAGTGCTGATTGTTAAATGCATAAAAAAGAAGGATGATGATTTTTAAGAGTTTAGGGAAAAAAACGTTTGGTTCAATGAAAAATATTAAACAGTATTTTAAATAAGTGTGTTTGGTAAAACAGTTGACTTATGTGATTATTGGAAGTGTATTTTGGTCCATTTTATAAGTGTTGAATGTTATTATTTTGATGTTTGGTTAAAAACTTGAAAACATGATTATTTTGCATTAAAGATTATTGTTTTTTTTAATGAAATACATCAACCACTAATGGTACCTTGAAAAATAAAATTATTTCATTAAAGCCTACACATATTAACCAATAATTTGGAGTCAATGACACTAATAAACCGTGTATTGCTAAGAAAACATGTTCTCTTTTCATTTGTTCAGAGTGACAATTCACCCAAAAAAACAAAGGATCATTCCCCCAAACAGAAAAAAAAAAAAAATCCAAAAACACAATCAACCAAACAAATCAACAAACTCTCAAAAACCCACCTCTGAAAACCCAAAAACAAACAATCTATACTTCCCCAACACCTTGGGATACCTTCTCCGCCACTATAACCCAAATGATAATAACACCAAAAACAGCCTTTCAACAATGACAAATCGGTGACTGATCAAGCTTTCTTGACTCCATCCCACCTCCCCCAGCTATTATTGAATAAAAGAATCAAAAAATAAAAAGTCACTGCCATAACATTCAACAAAAGCCCCAAAGTGGGTGTTGTTCATCAAGAAAATGCAAGCAAAAGGAGGAAAATCGTTCAATCTTAACCGAAGATCTGAAGAGGAGGGGCCGACGAACAAGAAAGACGGTGACGGTGGTCGTTCATGGAGATCGACGCAGACGGCTAGGGTTTCGATCGGGGTGAAATGTTTAATAGGAGAGAGAGAGTTGAAAAACAAGTTATATACCGCTGGGAAATATTTGGAATGTAGAAGGGCAAACTTGACTTTTCACAAAGGTCAGGATGCGTTTTGAGTAAAATAAGTGAGGTCCGTTCCACTTAAATTTACCCTCGTATTTTTGCTAAAAGGGGAAAAATAAGCACTGAATGTGAGAGTCAACCAAACACAAAAATAACAAAAAAAAAATGCTTATTTCCATTTTCAACCTAATAAGTGCTGAAATATCTTCAAACCAAACACAGCTAAGTGTATATATATGATCCGGAGATGACTTTTATAATAAATTTTAAGATTGACATTATCAAAGATTTTCACAAAACCATATTTAAAACTAAGGTGTTTCTATGTTTGATGCCCATCTATCACCGGCCGTCTGCCTCAACTCACCAACTAATATACACCATTCATACATTGTATATCAACTTCCAAATATTATCCATTTTTTGTAATGTTCACTCTCCAACAGTCAATATTATACCACTAGTCACATCACTAGTCACATAAAAGTGAAGAGGAAGGCAAATATTACACAATCTTATGTAATAGCTGTTGTGTCCGCCAATCAGAACACCCATGATATTTTTTGAGAGTCTAGAGCCTACTTTCAAAACACCCATGATATTTTTTGAGAGTCTAGAGCCTACTTTGAAAACATTTGGAACTCGGTTATTAATTTTATAAAAGCTTGGGATCACATTTGTTTGTGCTGGGGCCAACACAATAATGTATATTAAGGGGTAAAATCGTGGTAGGTGAGTAGGAGAGTGCGTTCATTATAACCTTGACCAGTAGATTCTTCTTCGACTAGTCTGTTTTATTTTGGGCATATTTTGTCAAATTAATATAATTATGGCACATAGGTATCATTCCATAAAAAAATACATAGGAAAAAAAATCCAAACCACCTCTTACAAACTCTTTGAAATCTAACTCCCTGAAAACGCATATGTAAATTTAAATAGTCTCATAATTTAAATTTTCGTTGACAAATGAAAAATATTATGCGAATATTTTATTTAGTTAATCATAACTGAAAACACAGTATACTAAAAAAACCCTACAATATGTTAAAAATATAAAAAATAATCTGTAAATGACGATTTTACCTCTTCGGATAGAGTTTTATAATATATTTAAAGATGTAAAATTGTCATTTAAAGATGATTTTCTGAATTTTTAACAAATTATAGGATTTTTTTGTATATTGTATTTTTAGTCAAGGTTAACCCAATAGAATATTCACATAATATTCGTCATCTATGAGACTGAATGAAAATTTTAATTCATGAGGTTATTTGGATTTACATAAATATTTTTAAAGAATTATATGAATATCAAAAAAAATCACGAGGTTATTTGAATTTTGAGTAGTTTACGTGGGATTATTTGGATTTTTTTACAAAAATATATTATACCACTAGTCACTAGATAGTATATTTCATCACTACATGATATTATATACAATCCTCATTTCCTCGAAATTTCAAAAAAGTCATTTAAATTTGCACCACAGAAAACATGGGCACGTGGGGCTCATGCGATCATATCTAGGAAAGAAAAGGCACGACAGATGAGTCAGAGCAAATCAGAGCGAGCCCGTGACAAGACGAACCCATATTATATATATTAGGTTAGGTTAACTCGTCCGTCATTCACACACAATAGAAAACTCGTGACCGTGTATCATCTCAAACCACGTGTTCGCATGCAGTACGAGTTAGGCCACCTTAGCTTGTTTGTTCTCACTAGTCACTGAAACAACCAGCCCCACCTGTTACAAATCCGCCCACGCCCACTATATTACCCCCCCTCCCTTTCTTTTTTAAGAAAAAGTTGGGAGAAATTAATTCTAATTTCTTTGAGGGATCCTTAAATTATTTTTTTATTTTTAAAACATCTGAACTTATTTTTAAGTCTCGTGATCATACAATATATTATTTCTATATTCTTTTGTTTATATACCGTTAAATCTATTATTGTATTTTTTTTTATCCGTCTTTCACCGCTGTGAACACTGTCAACATGTTTGTGTACATTGTGAATTTTATTTTGTCGATGAGTATTATATAATTTTTATTTTCTTATTATGAATGTTATTATATTGTGATATGATGAAAATTTATTATGTTTTTATGATTGATTATGATATGTTTGTCATCAAATTTGACAGGCATGGAAGAAGATTTGATTGTCTTTGTGGATGAAGGAGGGGGGGGGGGGGGGGGGCATAAAGAAAATGTAAAAACAAAGGCAAAATTGGAGGGAAAAAGGGATAAAAGATAATCTTATATTCTTATCGGATGAAATGACCAATAAACAATAGCTCAAGTAACTTGGGGATCTAAAAATAAATTCAGATGTTCCAAAGACTTAAAATTGTATCAAAAGTTTCCATGCGGGAATTGGAATAAATTTCTCAAAAGAGTTAAGACACAACCTCATTTACTGCCTTAAAGATATTATACATTTGTATTTCATCTAAAAGCATATTCAATCATATTTAAAATGTTTTAAAATCCCATAGTTTTTCCATGTTTAGAGGATCACTGGGCAATACTCTAAGGCCCCGTTTGGTTCGTGTCATTTTTTTAGTAGAATTACTTTACCAGGAATCAGTTTATCAAAAAAATTCTCTTTGGAATCATTTTTCATTGATTGGTTCATACAATGAAAATGAAAAAGAATTTGATTTAAATGTTTAAAATACCCTTACTATTATATATACTTGCAAAATTTATTTCTTACCCATATCACAATATTAGAAAAAATTATTAAATTTTTTATAAATACTTTTATAAATATTTAATGAGTGCAAATAAATAAAATAACCAATTATATAATTAAACATACAATAATAATAATCTTATCAGTTGAATATTCATGAACTCTCTTAAAAACTTCACAATCACAATCACTCACGTCTACAAATAATAATTTATTTTAAAAATATACACACCAACTTAATTTGTGTCAACGGGAGCCTTTAATTGGTGGATCCGTCTCCACGAGCTTACTCCTTCTAATTTTAATAGTTAAGATTTTTGAGGTATTGCTTTAGGCATAAAAATATATGTACACATCACATATATACTGATTATAATAATATCTAACTCCATCACATATAAAAATCAAAACTGAATTTAAAAACATACATTAAATATCTAAATTAATAACAGTTAAGATTTTTTAAATCACATATAAGAATTATAACAGATTTTTTAGTTAAATAATAAAAAACTACATATTTTAGAAGTGATGTATATAGTAATTTTATTTATTTATAAATGATACAATAGTAATCTATTTTAGGATTCTATATGAAATATGAGATTACCACCACAAAGGGTTAGAATCTGATTCCACCCTATTTTTTCACATGGATGAATTTTAATTTCAGTGGGGCCCACAATTACCATCAAAATTACCATCAACCAAACACTTGATTTTATGCACATTCCTGCTAATCTCACATGGAATCAAATTTCATCCCAGATTACCACGAACCAAACATGACATAAATTTAGAATGATTTTTTAAAGTTGCTGCCTATGTGAGACCACAAGCGAAGCAATGTCCGGAAACTTTTTAATGATAATCAGTCTAAGGAGGGGTAATTCAGTCTTTTACTCTGGTTAAACCAACAAGCACTCTCGATTAGGTGTGCAATACGATCGGTTTGATTCCAGTTTTTGACAACCTTAAATTGAAACAAATTATATTTACATATAACCTGAAAATCGAATCAAACCAAAAATCCAACCGAATCGTTTTTGTTTATTTAAACCGAATTAAACTGAATCGAACTAAATTGTTATAAATTAATGGATTGGTATGGAGTTTTTAGGGCTTTGATTTACAACTTTATATAATAAATATCAAAATGCTAGGATTGATGGTATAAGTCAATATATTCATTTTTTCTATGAATATTAATTGTATAACAATAATATATATTTAATATAAAAAATGTTATAAATGAATATTAATTATGAATAATCACGTGTTTAAATTTCTTTTTATTCAATTAATTTGATTTTTTTAAAATAAAATTGAATAAAATCGAACTCAAACCAATATAGATTAATTTATTAATTTTTTAATACATACCCAAACCACTCCGTAAAACTATTAACCCAAACCTGATAAAAATTTGATCTGGAATTTGATTTAACCAAGCATAATTGCACCTCTATTCCCGATCGACCCTCCCGCCTTTTCTTCTCCAGCGTCCGCTTGGTCCCGAAGTGACATCGAGACCCCCAATCAACCTAGAAACGCTAAAATTACGATAATGTCCTCTTATTAACAAACGAAACCGTCCCCATCACATGGATTGGATGATGATCAGTCATCTAGTGAGATAACAAAAAACAAGTAATGGTTATCCGTATTTTAAATTCTTGAAATGAAATGGATTCATTGTAATCATTTCAATTTTTTCAAAATAACAATCAAACATGACAAGCGAAGAATTCAAACCAGACAAGAATACCGGTACAAAAAAAGGGTCTGCATTCATCACCATCACCACAAAAAAAAAAAAAAAGCAGCAGCGAAAGCAACAGAAAAAACGTGTTTAAAATTTACACCCCTATCCTAACCGATAAACATCTCTATTTTTTTTTTTCAAACCACAATTTGTTTTTAATGAAATTAAGGCAAGAACCTGTTCGGATCGTCGGAGACGACGCCTACACCGCCGCCGCACTTCTGACACGTGGCGACGCCCAAGATCCGACGGCAGGAAGGGCAGGACGCGCGGGACTCGAGCCACGTGTCGACGCAGGAGACGTGGAAGACGTGACCGCACTGTGGGAGGGCCCGGATCTCGTCCCCCTCGGCGAACTCGGCGAGGCAGATCGGGCACTCGGCGGCGGCGCCGGCGCCGGCGAGTCCTCCTCCGCCGGTGAACGACGCCTTCGGCAGCGATCGGAGGGCCTTCTTCTTCAGCCCCTTTTTCGGCGCCGGTGGAGGGGCGCCGGAGGGGGATCGCCGGAGCCAGGCGCATCGGGCGACGAGGGCGAGGCCGGCGAGGCAAATCAGGGCGCAGAAGAGCGCCGCCATTATGACCACTATGTCGGAGTCCAACTCCGCCGTCCCCGGCGGCTCCGCCCTCTCCGACGGCGACGGATGGTGGCCGTTCTCGAGGAATCTCATCGTGATTCTCATTTTTGGGGGAATGAGTGAATGAAAAAATGGGTCTGTCTGTACTCTTGTTTTTATACCAATCTGGAGAGGAGGGGTTTTTGGAGGGCTGCAAAGACGAAAATAACCTTACGTTTGAACGACGGGTTCATCACAGAAAAAACATGCAACGGACATAGTGGGGGGACCACCACTTGACAACCGTACATCAAGCATGTTATTCACCGAGTGGCCCGTGTTTCGGTGGGCCTTTTAGAACTCTATACAGAGATGCACGTGTAAGTAAAGTGAGCGCTTCGAATCTCTCAAGAATCGAATTCGCATATTAGCCCTTTGTAACAAGAATAAGACATTTTTTTTAGTATACATTTATTTTGATATAAGTAAGGATAAGGTGAAAGGATAAAGTGAATTTGTATTTGATTGTGTTTTGAATCATTTTTATTGGTAAACATAAGAATAAATGTTTTGTTGTTTGAATAAAACGTGAATAAAATATGAATAAATATTTATAAAAGATAAAAAAATAAAGATAGTTGATTTTACAGGTAATTTATAAGACGTGATGACAGTTGATTTGACAGTGAGTCCATATATTCTTGGGTGGAATAACTGATTTAAAAATGAGACATCATTTTCCTTAACCAAATGCTTTTTGGCTTTTCAGTCAACATGACAAATTTTATAACCAAGTTCCTATTTGAAGAAACATAAACCAAAAAGTTCCACCTTTACATCTTTTAAAAATAGGTATCTTCCGAAAAGTCATAGTCCTGTCCTAACTCCTAACATAATCTGGATAGGAAGCCATTATAACGTTAGTCCCAAGCACAGTTTAAGCATAAGCTTCTTTTTTCTTTTTTTTTTGGTGTAAAGATATACCAAATCCTCCATGTTTAAAGAGATTCATTTTTAGAGTGAGTGGCACTTTAATCTTCCCCCTCTATTTCCTTTTATCATTTTAGAATTATATAATGTTACATGAAAACTCATTAATAAATTATTAATATTAATCCATTTATAAAAAAATTATACTATTAAAGAGATCTCATTAAAACCTTTAAAATGAATACAATATTAAATGGTTTTAGAATTATTTTTAAATTAATAATTTTTTAATTAAATAAAATAATATAATTATTAAATCATCAAACATACGCAGATTGATTTAAAATTAATTATAAGATAATTAAATATTAGTCTCTTTTATGAGACCTTTCCAATGATAATAATTTTATTAAAAATAGATTAGCTTAGCGGAATTAAATATACATTAAGTTGAAATAATTATTATACAAAATAAAAAATAAAAAATGTGATTTGGAGGTGGCCTCCACATTTAAATGGTCAAATTCAAATCTCCAAATTTGATTAGAGTTGCTCTTAACCACGTACCTTATTATCAAGTTAGGTTTGGGACTGCACCCAGGATCTGAACAACACCAATAGAAAAAAGAAAGAAAGAAAAAGAAAAAGGTAAAACAGACTAGGAGTGGTGGAGTTCACAAGGTGTCACTTATAAAAAATGGACAGACATGACATGGGCTTTTGGCAATCTTCAGATGGATGTCACACTAAGGAAAAAGCAAAAAGTGATGCCTGAGATGGGTAGAGCAGAAAGGGGGGGAGTAAGGAGAGAGCACATGGTCCTATCCCAGCAGCCATTATTGATACCTGTCAATGAAGAGATATCCCAATCTTGGTTTTGCTATGCCAACAGCCTCTGTTTTCTTTTTAATACACTAAGATTAGACACAGATATTATAATTGAATCTTGGCAATAAGAGCTTACCCATGTAATGAAGATCATGTCACAGGAGTCTACAAGCTTTAACGATTCTTGGAAGGACAGTATCTACAGTTACAGGTAACTTCCCTAGTTCCTTGTCTAGCCTAGATTTCAAAATACTCAACACATGATGGATCACAGCTCATGACAAGATGAGAGTCAATTATGATTTAGACTTGTAGGAGACTATTAAAGATGAGATGTATGACAAAGGGAAAGATATCCTGGGAGGAAATGATTTGTGATTTTCATGGTAATGACTAATGAGGATGTGTATGTGAATGTGAATAATGCAGAGAGCATAAGAAATGGAAACCAACATTATTCAGCCCTCAATCTAGAATGAATTCTTACATGAGGCCGACTTTGGAGGAGAAATGCAGATCCCTACAGTCAGGCAAGCGTATGATCTATTGATAAGAAAGTTGGGATCAGCACCAAGACCTCATATACACCCATCAATGAATAAGCTCAACCTCTCATTGTTACTATTGCTTTTTTATAGCTTTTAAAATGAACAAAAAATCCCCCTACTTCCCCTAAAAATTGGATTGTAAAATTCTAGTTCTTAACTTCTCCTTCCTTTTCCCCCACCATTGACATGACAAAGGGTTAGGCAATTTACAAAGTCTACTCATGAAGAGGACTGTCTAACAAATTTCATTGAACAATACATGTTAAAGAAGGGAATGAATGAGAGCATGGAGTGATTTTTTTTCTTCACAAACGAGAAGTACTGAAAAATATGATCAACAATTTATTGGGAAAAAATCACTTGATTGCCATACAAATCTTGTAGTTTAGAACAGTTTGTTGAACAGAGCATAATCACTTGTACCAGCAATACCCCCTGAAACATGTGAAATAGGGAAGCTTACAAGTCAAATCTCACATTCCATCTACCATTTAGGTCGGCATTAAGGGTCCAATTATTTTCCCTGATCTGCAAGTATGGCACCTACATCAGAAACTTTTGATCAGTAGACTTAAAGTGGCCAGTATAACATTATTGTTATCAGATAAACAATAGAAAGTTTATAACACAATAAAATGGGGGGAAAAAATGAAATATCACTCAATGACTGATTTGCATATTCCATTTGAGCAGCATATTCCTTGCTAATTTTAGAGAGAACCCAAAAAATAAAACAGATCTATTGTTCCTAGGGAAGTTGTATAAGCAATGGGTTTTTTTTTTCCTGAAAGAATTTAAGGAGCAAGATTTAATTAAGAAATCCCGAAAATAGAAGACGGGAAAAAATATTATCGATAGAGATAATTAAATAGTTATTAGTGAAACATACGCAAGAAATTGGTGTTCATGTATCTCAGATATTGCAAAGAGTGACAGTTTTTTAAAAACCGGAATACATTGAAGTCAATGAATCTATAAACATAGAGAGATGGATACCTTTTCAAATACTTCGTAACCTACTCTTATTCTTACATCTTGGTCCCTCTGGAAATTCAATATACCCCAAGACAGTTCTGCTGCTACCTTTGAATTCTCCTAAGAAACATTATATCAAAAACACAAAGGACAATAAGAGAATGAGCAAAAAAAACTAAAGCTTGAGGGGGAAAAAGCAAAATTCGATAATATTGAAAAATTTAATACTGAAAGTTTGAAATTTTAACAGAACAAACTATTTGGTAGACATAAAACAACCCCGCAGTTGTACATGAAACATACATAAGATGATATGATTTAATTACACATTTTAAAAAATATTCAATAAACTCTAATATGCTCATGTTCTAGGAGGCCAAAGGAATTGCAAGGAATTTTTAAAAAACTGAATTCTGAATTTTTTAAAATAATTTAATCACAATGTATGTATTATGTGTGTGCGTGCCTTTTGGGAGAAGGGGGATGGATTTGGGTTGTTGAGAACAGGACAAACATAGAGAAGAATTACACACCCAATAAGTGGTTATCAAGAATTCATCTGTATACATGTCAACACATACTCATTCCAACATTCCATATATATTCTCCATATATGGATCAATAAATCACATTTCTTTGACATATAAGTTATGTATATATGTTTGTGCAAATTGCAAGCTGGTGTATCCCTAATCTGAACTAATTTTCCAGACAGAATATTCAAGAAGAAAACATATAGAAGAATTCATAGAAGGTGCTAAATTTGATTCATCGCTGCCTGCCCAAAAGAAGCTTTTGTGGGACATCAGGTGGGATCTTAATGCATCTGTACATAAAATGTGGAGATCCTGATACAAATTTGATAATTTAATCATATACAAGTCTTTATAGAAATTAAAAAGGACTGACGTGGCCAAGCATGCACAAAAAGCAGAAAATGATAATCAGAATTGGGGTGATTGATAGGTTTTAAATGCCAAAAAGTTCAAGTGGAAGGATATTATCCATGGAAGAGGATTATAAACACTACAGTTATCCTGTTGGGATACACAACATATGGGAAGTTTTCCCTACATCATCAACATCAACAGAACATTTCCAGTCCAAGGTTGGCAAATCAAACCACAGGTTCTACCACAACTTAGATGCATGAACATACTTCAAATTATCTCACAAATCTATTATGTTTTCCATCAATTTACAACAAACCCGGGCAAAATCATGTCCACGCACCAAAAAGACTAGATATAGATCATCAATATCTGGAACCCAACATGAACACTAACCTTGCTAACTTGATCCAAGAAATCACACCTCCCCTTAACATTAAAGCTCAACAATCCATTCTGAGTGATCGGAAATGCCTTCTTCCCTCGAATAGTGTATCTGAACCTCTCTTTCTTTTCGTACTTTAATCCGACTCCCATGCTGGCTGAAAACTACACCACAATCAACTCAAATTAGAAAATCACCACATAACATTCTCCGATAATCGCATATTTCCCAAATTCAACACATAAGTTCCTTGAGGGATAACTTTTACCTCCGGGTAGAAGCTCCTGAAAATCAATGCGAGACAACTCGGCGCCCCAGTCACCGTATCTAAATCAGCGTGACCCTGTCAAAAGAATCTCATAATTTGACTCATGAATCCAATATAGGTAATCGTCAAACAACTGTACAGGATGATTTGGGAGAAATTCAAGAACACAATGGATCTACATTGGTCAATACCTGGAATTAAAATCTCTCTCAATTAACAGCTTAAAAATTTGACTTCTGCAACACTTCAAACTTCATTGCATTTAAAGAAGAATTGTATCGAAATCCAACATATGAGTGCTTACATGGTATTTCCATCAATTAAAATGCACTTCTTTGTGTAATAGAAGATATAATCCCATAAATTGAAAAAGAAAGGTAAGACAAGTTCGATTTGAATGACTTGTCAATAAATTTTGACGATTACAAAGAAATCAGAGAGAGGGGGGAAGGGGACCTGCAAGTGGAGCTTGGAATCCACAAGGGAGATCTTCTGCTTGGCGTGAATTCTTAGGTTCTTCGAGTCTCCGAATCGAAGTGAAGATTCCATTTTTTATTTATTTTCGGGTTCTCTGTTTCGGTGTTTCCGCAAAGAGAAACCCTAAAAAGAACAAAAACCTCGAACAATCGATAAACCCTATAAAGAGGGGCGCTTGCGTGTGAGAGAGGGTGATAAAGAGACAAGGGTGAGTCGTATTCCGCACCGTCCGATCAAGTGTCGGCATTTCGACAATACGGATTTAAGGGCTGAGATTCCACATTGTTGTTTGGTTGTTCCTAGGATCAGAGCAAACCATTGATTGGAAAATGGACGGCCTAGATGAATTTGACCCGAGTAGCACCAGATTCGCCAACAAGGCCCATCACGGAGAACGTTATCCAGTTCTACCATCAGATACAACTTATAAATCAAAATGTACAGTTAACTTTTGGGTACAATGTCACTCTATGTGGAGTTTAATTCATAGGCTACGTAGTTCTATTAATATGTCATGCATTTTAATACTGATGGTATTGATGGTACTCAATGTATAATTAATTTAGCGACAAATTTTGTAAAGAATTATACATTCTTTTTTTTTTCTTCTGAATGTATATATTTTTTTAAATAGATATATCATTAAAAAAGTTATCAAAATGTATGAAGATTTCATTAAATAGATATATCATTAAAAATCATTCATTAATTAAAAGATTATTGATATATATCTCATTAATGCATTTTCATGGATATGTGTCCCCATTGAAATAAAATTTCCATCTAAATTTTTTTCATCTAAACACAGTGAAGTGTTATGGACGTGAATTTTTTTCCCATCCACACGTGTTTGAGTGTTTCCTCTCCTCACCTTCTCTTCCATGCAATTCTCTCTCAAAACTCCCGTCCCAGATTATGTATTTTTCCAAATATGCCCATAATTAGCACCTAAATGACAATTTAATTTGGGCTTTGCTCAAAACAACATAAAATGTTAGGTAAACTCGCAGCCCTGTTGTCCCCAGTAGTCATAGCACAATGGTTCATGACTTATTTGTGTTACGGATAAGAATAGATCTTGAGTTCGAGTCTTGACATTATATTAAAAATATTGTTTGTTTAGCGAAATTTGAAAGATTTTTCTATAGAATTGGAACAAACAGATTAATGTAGCATACCAATTTGATCGTAAGATTAGTCACGAAAGATTCATCCATCATAAAAAAATTGAGTGTTTTCCAACTTTTTAAAGTATGTTATATATTTTTCGATGAAGTATATATTTACGAAAAATAAAAATATAAATGAGAATATATAAATTGGATGTGAATTTTTTAATATAATATATACTACTCTAAACTAATATATACATGTTAAGAAAATGTGAGAATTGTATGAATGATTTGAGTGTACCAACATACTTTACAACTTGCATTTTCTGAATGATATTTATTCACTGAATATTTTAGTGATAACACTACATGTCATGACATAATATAAGTAATTGTTGTATTGACCAATAAAATAGTCTCATATGTCAGAGAAAATTATTTTTAAACAATTTTTTATA
>CM060868.1:32825599-32880511 GCA_030737845.1 Acorus calamus | reverse complement strand
CCTCAACTCACCAACTAATATACACCATTCATACATTGTATATCAACTTCCAAATATTATCCATTTTTTGTAATGTTCACTCTCCAACAGTCAATATTATACCACTAGTCACATCACTAGTCACATAAAAGTGAAGAGGAAGGCAAATATTACACAATCTTATGTAATAGCTGTTGTGTCCGCCAATCAGAACACCCATGATATTTTTTGAGAGTCTAGAGCCTACTTTCAAAACACCCATGATATTTTTTGAGAGTCTAGAGCCTACTTTGAAAACATTTGGAACTCGGTTATTAATTTTATAAAAGCTTGGGATCACATTTGTTTGTGCTGGGGCCAACACAATAATGTATATTAAGGGGTAAAATCGTGGTAGGTGAGTAGGAGAGTGCGTTCATTATAACCTTGACCAGTAGATTCTTCTTCGACTAGTCTGTTTTATTTTGGGCATATTTTATTAAATTAATATAATTATGACACATGGCTATCATTCTATAAAAAAATACATAGGAAAAAAAATCCAAACCACCTCTTACAAACTCTTTGAAATCTAACTCCCTGAAAACGCATATGTAAATTTAAATAGTCTCATAATTTAAATTTTCGTTGACAAATGAAAAATATTATGCGAATATTTTATTTAGTTAATCATAACTGAAAACACAGTATACTAAAAAAACCCTACAATATGTTAAAAATATAAAAAATAATCTGTAAATGACGATTTTACCTCTTCGGATAGAGTTTTATAATATATTTAAAGATGTAAAATTGTCATTTAAAGATGATTTTCTGAATTTTTAACAAATTATAGGATTTTTTTGTATATTGTATTTTTAGTCAAGGTTAACCCAATAGAATATTCACATAATATTCGTCATCTATGAGACTGAATGAAAATTTTAATTCATGAGGTTATTTGGATTTACATAAATATTTTTAAAGAATTATATGAATATCAAAAAAAATCACGAGGTTATTTGAATTTTGAGTAGTTTACGTGGGATTATTTGGATTTTTTTACAAAAATATATTATACCACTAGTCACTAGATAGTATATTTCATCACTACATGATATTATATACAATCCTCATTTCCTCGAAATTTCAAAAAAGTCATTTAAATTTGCACCACAGAAAAACATGGGCACGTGGGGCTCATGCGATCATATCTAGAAAAGAAAAGGCACGACAGATGGGTCAGAGCAAATCAGAGCGAGCCCGTGACAAGACGAACCCATATTATATATATTAGGTTAGGTTAACTCGTCCGTCATTCACACACAATAGAAAACTCGTGACCGTGTATCATCTCAAACCACGTGTTCGCATGAAGTACGAGTTAGGCCACCTTAGCTTGTTTGTTCTCACTAGTCACTCAAACAAACAACCAGCCCCACCTGTTACAAATCCGCCCACGCCCACTATATTACACCCCCCCCCCCCCCCCTTCCCTTTCTTTTTTTAAGAAAAAGTTGGGAGAAATTAATTCTAATTTATTTGAGGGATCCTTAGATTATTTTTTTATTTTTAAAACATCTGAATTTATTTTTAAGTCTCGAGATCATATAGTGTATTATTTCTGGATTCTTTTGTTTATATACCGTTAAATCTATTATTGTATTTTTTTTTATCCGTCTTTCACCGCTGTGAACACTGTCAACATGTCTGTGTACATTGTGAATTTTATTTTTTTGATGAGTATTATATAATTTTTAATTTCTTATTATGAATGTCATTATATTGTGATATGATAAAAATTTATTATGTTTTTATGATTGATTACGATATATTTGTCATCAAATTTGACAGGCATGGAAGAAGATTTGATTGTCTTTGTGGATGAAGGAGGGGGGGGGGGGGGGGGGCATAAAGAAAATGTAAAAACAAAGGCAAAATTGGAGGGAAAAAGGGATAAAAGATAATCTTATATTCTTATCGGATGAAATGACCAATAAACAATAGCTCAAGTAACTTGGGGATCTAAAAATAAATTCAGATGTTCCAAAGACTTAAAATTGTATCAAAAGTTTCCATGCGGGAATTGGAATAAATTTCTCAAAAGAGTTAAGACACAACCTCATTTACTGCCTTAAAGATATTATACATTTGTATTTCATCTAAAAGCATATTCAATCATATTTAAAATGTTTTAAAATCCCATAGTTTTTCCATGTTTAGAGGATCACTGGGCAATACTCTAAGGCCCCGTTTGGTTCGTGTCATTTTTTTAGTAGAATTACTTTACCAGGAATCAGTTTATCAAAAAAATTCTCTTTGGAATCATTTTTCATTGATTGGTTCATACAATGAAAATGAAAAAGAATTTGATTTAAATGTTTAAAATACCCTTACTATTATATATACTTGCAAAATTTATTTCTTACCCATATCACAATATTAGAAAAAATTATTAAATTTTTTATAAATACTTTTATAAATATTTAATGAGTGCAAATAAATAAAATAACCAATTATATAATTAAACATACAATAATAATAATCTTATCAGTTGAATATTCATGAACTCTCTTAAAAACTTCACAATCACAATCACTCACGTCTACAAATAATAATTTATTTTAAAAATATACACACCAACTTAATTTGTGTCAACGGGAGCCTTTAATTGGTGGATCCGTCTCCACGAGCTTACTCCTTCTAATTTTAATAGTTAAGATTTTTGAGGTATTGCTTTAGGCATAAAAATATATGTACACATCACATATATACTGATTATAATAATATCTAACTCCATCACATATAAAAATCAAAACTGAATTTAAAAACATACATTAAATATCTAAATTAATAACAGTTAAGATTTTTTAAATCACATATAAGAATTATAACAGATTTTTTAGTTAAATAATAAAAAACTACATATTTTAGAAGTGATGTATATAGTAATTTTATTTATTTATAAATGATACAATAGTAATCTATTTTAGGATTCTATATGAAATATGAGATTACCACCACAAAGGGTTAGAATCTGATTCCACCCTATTTTTTCACATGGATGAATTTTAATTTCAGTGGGGCCCACAATTACCATCAAAATTACCATCAACCAAACACTTGATTTTATGCACATTCCTGCTAATCTCACATGGAATCAAATTTCATCCCAGATTACCACGAACCAAACATGACATAAATTTAGAATGATTTTTTAAAGTTGCTGCCTATGTGAGACCACAAGCGAAGCAATGTCCGGAAACTTTTTAATGATAATCAGTCTAAGGAGGGGTAATTCAGTCTTTTACTCTGGTTAAACCAACAAGCACTCTCGATTAGGTGTGCAATACGATCGGTTTGATTCCAGTTTTTGACAACCTTAAATTGAAACAAATTATATTTACATATAACCTGAAAATCGAATCAAACCAAAAATCCAACCGAATCGTTTTTGTTTATTTAAACCGAATTAAACTGAATCGAACTAAATTGTTATAAATTAATGGATTGGTATGGAGTTTTTAGGGCTTTGATTTACAACTTTATATAATAAATATCAAAATGCTAGGATTGATGGTATAAGTCAATATATTCATTTTTTCTATGAATATTAATTGTATAACAATAATATATATTTAATATAAAAAATGTTATAAATGAATATTAATTATGAATAATCACGTGTTTAAATTTCTTTCTATTCGATAAATTCGATTTTTTTAAAAATAAAATCGAACTCAAAATAGATTAATTTATTAATTTTTTAATACATACCCAAACCACTCCGTAAAAATTTGATCTGGAATTTGATTTAACCAAGCATAATTGCACCTCTATTCCCGATCGACCCTCCCGCCTTTTCTTCTCCAGCGTCCGCTTGGTCCCGAAGTGACATCGATACCCCCAATCAACCTAGAAACGCTAAAATTACGATAATGTCCTCTTATTAACAAACGAAACCGTCCCCATCACATGGATTGGATGATGATCAGTCATCTAGTGAGATAACAAAAAACAAGTAATGGTTATCCGTATTTTAAATTCTTGAAATGAAATGGATTCATTGTAATCATTTCAATTTTTTCAAAATAACAATCAAACATGACAAGCGAAGAATTCAAACCAGACAAGAATACCGGTACAAAAAAAGGGTCTGCATTCATCACCATCACCACAAAAAAAAAAAAAAAGCAGCAGCGAAAGCAACAGAAAAAACGTGTTTAAAATTTACACCCCTATCCTAACCGATAAACATCTCTATTTTTTTTTTTCAAACCACAATTTGTTTTTAATGAAATTAAGGCAAGAACCTGTTCGGATCGTCGGAGACGACGCCTACACCGCCGCCGCACTTCTGACACGTGGCGACGCCCAAGATCCGACGGCAGGAAGGGCAGGACGCGCGGGACTCGAGCCACGTGTCGACGCAGGAGACGTGGAAGACGTGACCGCACTGTGGGAGGGCCCGGATCTCGTCCCCCTCGGCGAACTCGGCGAGGCAGATCGGGCACTCGGCGGCGGCGCCGGCGCCGGCGAGTCCTCCTCCGCCGGTGAACGACGCCTTCGGCAGCGATCGGAGGGCCTTCTTCTTCAGCCCCTTTTTCGGCGCCGGTGGAGGGGCGCCGGAGGGGGATCGCCGGAGCCAGGCGCATCGGGCGACGAGGGCGAGGCCGGCGAGGCAAATCAGGGCGCAGAAGAGCGCCGCCATTATGACCACTATGTCGGAGTCCAACTCCGCCGTCCCCGGCGGCTCCGCCCTCTCCGACGGCGACGGATGGTGGCCGTTCTCGAGGAATCTCATCGTGATTCTCATTTTTGGGGGAATGAGTGAATGAAAAAATGGGTCTGTCTGTACTCTTGTTTTTATACCAATCTGGAGAGGAGGGGTTTTTGGAGGGCTGCAAAGACGAAAATAACCTTACGTTTGAACGACGGGTTCATCACAGAAAAAACATGCAACGGACATAGTGGGGGGACCACCACTTGACAACCGTACATCAAGCATGTTATTCACCGAGTGGCCCGTGTTTCGGTGGGCCTTTTAGAACTCTATACAGAGATGCACGTGTAAGTAAAGTGAGCGCTTCGAATCTCTCAAGAATCGAATTCGCATATTAGCCCTTTGTAACAAGAATAAGACTTATTTTTTTAGTATACATTTATTTTGATATAAGTAAGGATAAGGTGAAAGGATAAAGTGAATTTGTATTTGATTGTGTTTTGAATCATTTTTATTGGTAAACATAAGAATAAATGTTTTGTTGTTTGAATAAAACGTGAATAAAATATGAATAAATATTTATAAAAGATAAAAAAATAAAGATAGTTGATTTTACAGGTAATTTATAAGACGTGATGACAGTTGATTTGACAGTGAGTCCATATATTCTTGGGTGGAATAACTGATTTAAAAATGAGACATCATTTTCCTTAACCAAATGCTTTTTGGCTTTTCAGTCAACATGACAAATTTTATAACCAAGTTCCTATTTGAAGAAACATAAACCAAAAAGTTCCACCTTTACATCTTTTAAAAATAGGTATCTTCCGAAAAGTCATAGTCCTGTCCTAACTCCTAACATAATCTGGATAGGAAGCCATTATAACGTTAGTCCCAAGCACAGTTTAAGCATAAGCTTCTTTTTTCTTTTTTTTTTGGTGTAAAGATATACCAAATCCTCCATGTTTAAAGAGATTCATTTTTAGAGTGAGTGGCACTTTAATCTTCCCCCTCTATTTCCTTTTATCATTTTAGAATTATATAATGTTACATGAAAACTCATTAATAAATTATTAATATTAATCCATTTATAAAAAAATTATACTATTAAAGAGATCTCATTAAAACCTTTAAAATGAATACAATATTAAATGGTTTTAGAATTATTTTTAAATTAATAATTTTTTAATTAAATAAAATAATATAATTATTAAATCATCAAACATACGCAGATTGATTTAAAATTAATTATAAGATAATTAAATATTAGTCTCTTTTATGAGACCTTTCCAATGATAATAATTTTATTAAAAATAGATTAGCTTAGCGGAATTAAATATACATTAAGTTGAAATAATTATTATACAAAATAAAAAATAAAAAATAAAAAATGTGATTTGGAGGTGGCCTCCACATTTAAATGGTCAAATTCAAATCTCCAAATTTGATTAGAGTTGCTCTTAACCACGTACCTTATTATCAAGTTAGGTTTGGGACTGCACCCAGGATCTGAACAACACCAATAGAAAAAAGAAAGAAAGAAAAAGAAAAAGGTAAAACAGACTAGGAGTGGTGGAGTTCACAAGGTGTCACTTATAAAAAATGGACAGACATGACATGGGCTTTTGGCAATCTTCAGATGGATGTCACACTAAGGAAAAAGCAAAAAGTGATGCCTGAGATGGGTAGAGAAGAAAGGGGGGGAGTAAGGAGAGAGCACATGGTCCTATCCCAGCAGCCATTATTGATACCTGTCAATGAAGAGATATCCCAATCTTGGTTTTGCTATGCCAACAGCCTCTGTTTTCTTTTTAATACACTAAGATTAGACACAGATATTATAATTGAATCTTGGCAATAAGAGCTTACCCATGTAATGAAGATCATGTCACAGGAGTCTACAAGCTTTAACGATTCTTTGAAGGACAGTATCTACAGTTACAGGTAACTTCCCTAGTTCCTTGTCTAGCCTAGATTTCAAAATACTCAACACATGATGGATCACAGCTCATGACAAGATGAGAGAGTCAATTATGATTTAGATTTGGAGGAGACTGTTAAAGATGAGATGAATGACAAAGGGAAAGATATCCTGGGAGGAAATGATTTGTGATTTTCATGGTAATGACTAATGAGGATGTGTATGTGAATGTGAATAATGCAGAGAGCATAAGAAATGGAAACCAACATTATTCAGCCCTCAATCTAGAATGAATTCTTACATGAGGCCGACTTTGGAGGAGAAATGCAGATCCCTACAGTCAGGCAAGCGTATGATCTATTGATAAGAAAGTTGGGATCAGCACCAAGACCTCATATACACCCATCAATGAATAAGCTCAACCTCTCATTGTTACTATTGCTTTTTTATAGCTTTTAAAAAGAACAAAAAATCCCCCTACTTCCCCTAAAAATTGGATTGTAAAATTCTAGTTCTTAACTTCTCCTTCCTTTTCCCCCACCATTGACATGACAAAGGGTTAGGCAATTTACAAAGTCTACTCATGAAGAGGACTGTCTTAACAAATTTCATTGAACAATACATGTTAAAGAAGGGAATGAATGAGAGCATGGAGTGATTTTTTTTCTTCACAAACGAGAAGTACTGAAAAATATGATCAACAATTTATTGGGAAAAAATCACTTGATTGCCATACAAATCTTGTAGTTTAGAACAGTTTGTTGAACAGAGCATAATCACTTGTACCAGCAATACCCCCTGAAACATGTGAAATAGGGAAGCTTACAAGTCAAATCTCACATTCCATCTACCATTTAGGTCGGCATTAAGGGTCCAATTATTTTCCCTGATCTGCAAGTATGGCACCTACATCAGAAACTTTTGATCAGTAGACTTAAAGTGGCCAGTATAACATTATTGTTATCAGATAAACAATAGAAAGTTTATAACAAATAAAATGGGGGGAAAAAATGAAATATCACTCAATGACTGATTTGCATATTCCATTTGAGCAGCATATTCCTTGCTAATTTTAGAGAGAACCCAAAAAATAAAACAGATCTATTGTTCCTAGGGAAGTTGTATAAGCAATGGGTTTTTTTTTTCCTGAAAGAATTTAAGGAGCAAGATTTAATTAAGAAATCCCGAAAATAGAAGACGGGAAAAAATATTATCGATAGAGATAATTAAATAGTTATTAGTGAAACATACGCAAGAAATTGGTGTTCATGTATCTCAGATATTGCAAAGAGTGACAGTTTTTTAAAAACCGGAATACATTGAAGTCAATGAATCTATAAACATAGAGAGATGGATACCTTTTCAAATACTTCGTAACCTACTCTTATTCTTACATCTTGGTCCCTCTGGAAATTCAATATACCCCAAGACAGTTCTGCTGCTACCTTTGAATTCTCCTAAGAAACATTATATCAAAAACACAAAGGACAATAAGAGAATGAGCAAAAAAAACTAAAGCTTGAGGGGGAAAAAGCAAAATTCGATAATATTTAAAAATTTAATACTGAAAGTTTGAAATTTTAACAGAACAAACTATTTGGTAGACATAAAACAACCCCGCAGTTGTACATGAAACATACATAAGATGATATGATTTAATTACACATTTTAAAAAATATTCAATAAACTCTAATATGCTCATGTTCTAGGAGGCCAAAGGAATTGCAAGGAGTTTTTAAAAAACTGAATTCTGAATTTTTTAAAATAATTTAATCACAATGTATGTATTATGTGTGTGCGTGCCTTTTGGGAGAAGGGGGATGGATTTGGGTTGTTGAGAACAGGACAAACATAGAGAAGAATCACACACCCAATAAGTGGTTATCAAGAATTCATCTGTATACATGTCAACACATACTCATTCCAACATTCCACATATATTCTCCATATATGGATCAATAAATCACATTTCTTTGACATATAAGTTATGTATATATGTTTGTGCAAATTGCAAGCTGGTGTATCCCTAATCTGAACTAATTTTCCAGACAGAATATTCAAGAAGAAAACATATAGAAGAATTCATAGAAGGTGCTAAATTTGATTCATCACTGCCTGCCCAAAAGAAGCTTTTGTGGGACATCAGGTGGGATCTTAATGCATCTGTACATAAAATGTGGAGATCCTGATACAAATTTGATAATTTAATCATATACAAGTCTTTATAGAAATTAAAAAGGACTGACGTGGCCAAGCATGCACAAAAAGCAGAAAATGATAATCAGAATTGGGGGTGATTGATAGGTTTTAAATGCCAAAAAGTTCAAGTGGAAGGATATTATCCATGGAAGAGGATTATAAACACTACAGTTATCCTGTTGGGATACACAACATATGGGAAGTTTTCCCTACATCATCAACATCAACAGAACATTTCCAGTCCAAGGTTGGCAAATCAAACCACAGGTTCTACCACAACTTAGATGCATGAACATACTTCAAATTATCTCACAAATCTATTATGTTTTCCATCAATTTACAACAAACCCGGGCAAAATCATGTCCACGCACCAAAAAGACTAGATATAGATCATCAATATCTGGAACCCAACATGAACACTAACCTTGCTAACTTGATCCAAGAAATCACACCTCCCCTTAACATTAAAGCTCAACAATCCATTCTGAGTGATCGGAAATGCCTTCTTCCCTCGAATAGTGTATCTGAACCTCTCTTTCTTTTCGTACTTTAATCCGACTCCCATGCTGGCTGAAAACTACACCACAATCAACTCAAATTAGAAAATCACCACATAACATTCTCCGATAATCGCATATTTCCCAAATTCAACACATAAGTTCCTTGAGGGATAACTTTTACCTCCGGGTAGAAGCTCCTGAAAATCAATGCGAGACAACTCGGCGCCCCAGTCACCGTATCTAAATCAGCGTGACCCTGTCAAAAGAATCTCATAATTTGACTCATGAATCCAATATAGGTAATCGTCAAACAACTGTACAGGATGATTTGGGAGAAATTCAAGAACACAATGGATCTACATTGGTCAATACCTGGAATTAAAATCTCTCTCAATTAACAGCTTAAAAATTTGACTTCTGCAACACTTCAAACTTCATTGCATTTAAAGAAGAATTGTATCGAAATCCAACATATGAGTGCTTACATGGTATTTCCATCAATTAAAATGCACTTCTTTGTGTAATAGAAGATATAATCCCATAAATTGAAAAAGAAAGGTAAGACAAGTTCGATTTGAATGACTTGTCAATAAATTTTGACGATTACAAAGAAATCAGAGAGAGGGGGGAAGGGGACCTGCAAGTGGAGCTTGGAATCCACAAGGGAGATCTTCTGCTTGGCGTGAATTCTTAGGTTCTTCGAGTCTCCGAATCGAAGTGAAGACTCCATTTTTTTATATTTTCGGGTTCTCTGTTTCGGTGTTTCCGCAAAGAGAAACCCTAAAAAGAACAAAAACCTCGATCAATCGATAAACCCTATAAAGAGGGGCGCTTGCGTGTGAGATAGGGTGATAAAGAGACAAGGGTGAGTCGTATTCCGCACCGTCCGATCAAGTGTCCGCATTTCGACAATACGGATTTAAAGGGCTGAGATTCCACATTGTTGTTTGGTTGTTCCTAGGATCAGAGCAAACCATTGATTGGAAAATGGACGGCCTAGATGAATTTGACCCGAGTAGCACCAGATTCGCCAACAAGGCCCATCACGGAGAACATTATCCAGTTCTACCATCAGATACAACTTATAAATCAAAATGTACAGTTAACTTTTGGGTAGAATGTCACTCTATGTGGAGTTTAATTCATAGGCTACGTAGTTCTATTAATAAGCCATGCAGTTTAATACTGATGACATTGATGGTACTAGACCTGACCACATTCAGACTCAATATATAATTAATTTAGCGACAAATTTTGTAAAGAATTATACATTCATTTTTTTAATGTATATATTTTTTTAAATAGATATATCATTAAAAAAGTTATCAAAATGTATGAAGATTTCATTAAATAGATATATCATTAAAAATCATTCATTAATTAAAAGAATATTGATATATATCTCATTAATGCATTTTGATGGATATATGTCGCCCATTGAAATAAAATTTTCATCTAAATTTTTTTCATCTAAGCACAGTGAAGTGTTATGGACGTGAATAATATTCTCTGTAAACCTGAATTAATTACTCTGTTCAACAAGCGTTTATGGAGAGAATTTTTTTCCCATCCACACGTGTTTGAGTGTTTCCTCTCCTCACCTTCTCTTCCATGCAATTCTCTCTCAAAACTCCCGTATGCCCATAATTAACACCTAAATGACAATTTAATTTGGGCTTTACTCAAAACAACATAAAATGTCAGGTAAAGTCACAGCCCTGTTGTCCCCAGTGATCATAGCACAATGGTTTATAACTTATTTGTGTTAAGGATAAAGATAGTTCTTGAGTTCGAGTCTTCACGTTGTATTAAAAATACTGTTTGTTTAGTGAAATTTAAAAGAATTTTTTGTGGAATTGAAACAAACAGATTAATGTAGCATATCAATTTGACCGCAAAGTTAGTCACGAAAGATCCATTCGTCATAAAAAAATTGAGTGTTTTCCAACTTTTTAAAGTATGTTATATATTTTTCGATGAAGTATATATTTACGAAAAATAAAAATATAAATGAGAATATATAAATTGGATGTGAATTTTTTAATATAATATATACTACTCTAAACTAATATATACATGTTAAGAAAATGTGAGAATTGTATGAATGATTTGAGTGTACCAACATACTTTACAACTTGCATTTTCTGAATGATATTTATTCACTGAATATTTAGTGATAACACTACATGTCATGACATAATATAAGTAATTGTTGTATTGACCAATAAAATAGTCTCATATGTCAGAGAAAATTATTTTTAAACAATTTTTTATATAATTAAAATTCATGTGAAAAAACCACGCATACACATTTTTAAATGATTTTGTGTAATATCTACATACTGCATTTTAATTGACTCACATGTCTTTTTTTTTTCAAAAGTCCACACACATGAGTTCCTTGTCTTTAGCACAGAAGATATCATCCCCCGTGTCAAGATGTTAAAAATTCCGGAAAGCATGTAAGTGTGTCTCAATTATGTCTCACATATGGTCTTCAATGGTTTTTGAAAACTTATTTTAGTAATTAAAATTTAAAATCTTTGCATGACAAGATGCATTAGTTTTAGAAGAATTGATTAACATCTTGACTAATATGTATTTTTTAAGATGAGTTGATTGGTGTAGAACTCATATTGTGTGATAACTATTTGAATCCAATTCCACATGCCATATAAAGTAGAAAATTTTCTACATCAATGAAATCTTTGTATCAAACATATGAACTGATCAATCATTCATTTCATTTAGATTTGGCATCATTGATGAATTAATTGGTCAATGTTTTAGATTAATTATTCACTTCATTTGAATTTGGCATTTTAGACAAATTGATTAATGCATAACAAACATGACTTATTATCCAACATGTAGAATAGAAAATTATGTACATAAATGAGATCTCTATATTAAGCACACATGTGAGTCAATCATTCATTTAATCTGGATTCGATATTTATAAACGAATTGACAAATGTAGAAGGCATATGTCAAACCATTTGACTCCAACCCAGAATGACACGTATATTAAAAAAATTCTACTTTTTATCTCAAAAGTAAATGTGTGAATCAATCATTCACTTCGTCTAGATTTTGACACCGTAGATGAATTATATACATGTTGAGTCCTATCTATCACGATACGTGATCTCTACATAAATGAGATTCATGTGTGCGTATCTGTCATTCACTTATTTGGATTTGACATTATTTTTTATTAAAAAAATTCTAATGGTTTTATTTACCATCATTTTTATCATCTCTATATGTTTTGATTTTTAAAAAATATATACTTTATATAACAAAACATATATGTTTTTTAAAATATACAGTATGCACTCTAATAAATTACATATGTTTTACCTAATGAAACATAATGTAACGATGAAAAATGATAAGATGTAAACATCGTACCCCTCACCTTACATGCAGTCATCATATTCTATATGAAGGGAGAATGATGTCCCATCTTAATAGTTTTGTCCAAGTGTAACAACAATTTTTTATAAACTAATAAAAGTCCTCAATTGTCAATTGATAAGATAACAAGGATACTTTAGTCTTTTGAGCACCCATTTCAAAATGAATGGACAAAAAGACCAAACCCTCCCAAGGTGACGTCATCCTCTTTACGCAAAATAGAACCAAATCCACTTTTTCAAGAGGGCAAATCTGTAATCTCCCCCACCATCATCCCCATAAAAACCCTAATTCTCATTCATTCCCTCACTCACCCAAAACAGTATTAAACACAAAACCAAAAAAAAAAGCTTTCACAAAAACCATGGATTCCTCAACAACCAACAATCTCTACTGCCTCTCCCCACAATTCTCCTCCATCTCTTCCATCTCCTCCTCCTCATTATCCGGATCGGACGGTGGGAATGCTCTTGTACCATGGACCAAAGAAGAGAACAAGGCCTTCGAGACCGCGGTGGCGGAGTTTGAGCCATCCGATCCTCATTGGTGGGAGAAGATCGCATCGAGGGTCCCCGGGAGGACCGTTGGGGAGGTCCGGAGGTGGTACGAGCTTTTGGAAGAGGAGATGGAGGCCATTGTTTCCGATATGGTTGACGTCCCCGATCATGTCGAACCGATGGAGTCGATGGCTCCTCCGCCTCCCGAATCGGCGGCGGGGACTAGGAAGAAGAGGAAGAGGAGATCGAAGGGGGAGCCGATTAGGAAGGGGGTTCAGTGGACTGAAGAGGAGCATAGGTATTTGCTTTTGTTTGGTTTGATTTTATTTTAATTTTTTTGGTTATTGAGTGTGGTTATTTAATTTGTGATGGAATTGCATGTTGAGTTAATTAAAATTTTGGTTGGTTGGTTGTTTTCCTCAAAAAAAAAAAAATGGTTGGTATGTGTGGTTTAATGAATGCTTAAAAGAGGATGAATTGAATATAACATTTGGTTTTTAATTTAGATAATATATGGTGACATAATTGCTGTTTAAAGTGTATTCATGTAATAATATTGTTTCTTATTAATGGTTGATTGAATTGGGAAATTAGATTTTTTTTCCCAAGATTTTTAATTTTATTTTAAAGGGCATCGAGATATATAACTGGGATTCAGGTTTAACTTGGAGGGGTAATAATTTAGATTTAATAAATCCTTTTTATTTTTTGTCTATATATAAATAAGCTAGACTTGAATCCAGAACCACACATGAGAAAAAAAGACCTTAATTATCATCACGTAAAATATACCACATAGTTCACATAGTTTATAAATTAATATATAAATCATTCTATATTAAAATATGATAGGCATTCAAGAATATAATGAAGGCATTTAATAAACAAAATAAAGTAATTATATGAAAAAGACTTCAAACTAAGCACATATTTATTTGTCAATAGATTACTTTATTTTTATAGTAAAAAATCATGTTAGAAACAGTTTTTCACTTAAATATTATGAATTTTCAATGAAGGATAACATTCTTGAATTTTTGGAGAATCAATGATTAGATAAATTGAATGAAATCCTAGATTTGATAAACAAGCATATTGAATTGTGTACTTTTGCTCACTGATTTTAGTCTTTTTCCCGTATCCATTTCTTGAAAAAAAGACTCATGAGCATTTATAGCGCACAGATTTTCTTTAATAGTCATTTTTTGAGGGAAATCTAACTTTTGACAGGATCTGTTTATGCATAAAAATTTAAAATAAGATTTACAAAAAAGTTTCAAAATTCACTACCCTTTATTTTTTGTGAGGTTAATTTTCCAAATGTCCAGATGTTTCTTTTTTCCCAAATGCAACCATACAAGTGTAGGATTATCCATTAACCACTCTAACATGCATTAGGCACATTACATATGTAGCCCCACTAGAATATCTGTTTCCTACATCTTGTTTTCAAGAGGTACAATGTTATGTATACTCCATATATATATTCCAATAAGGACTATATATATTCATGAGATCTCAATCACATGTTTTTTTCTCTCTCTCTTCTAAATTATAATGACTTGCCTTTCATGTAATGTATAAGGACCATATGTAACATCACCCTTCCATGAGATCTCAATCCCTTATGTTTTCTTCTCTTTTATATTTTTACTAATGACTTGCCCATCCATGCAGGAGATTCCTGGTGGGCCTGCAAAAGTATGGAAAGGGAGATTGGAGAAGCATTGCGAGGCATTGTGTCCTGACCCGGACCCCGTCCCAGGTCGCAAGCCACGCCCAGAAGTACTTCAAACACTGCAGCTCTGAGGCCACAGAGAGGCGCGCCAGGCGCCTCCGCCTTTGCCTTGCCGCAGTGGGCTGCAACCGCTTTCCACCCACACTGCCCCGGCCCAGCATCTTCGACATCACCAATCCCAACGGGCCCAACTACAACGACCTCAATGTCCAAGCCCACACTGGCCCAGGCCCACTTTGCGTTCCGAAAGTGGGCCAACCTTTGGATGGTCGCGCCTCCGCCCATTGGACTCCCGGTGGTGGACGGGCTTTATCGGGCCGGTTTTGGTGGGCTTAATGAAATTGGACCAGCCCAATGGTTTGATGGGCCCGGGGGTGAACGATGGTGGGCTGGGGGCCCACAACCCATTGGGTGGTTTCAATGGTGGGCCGCTTTCGGGTCCTCATTTTTCTTAATGGGCCTTGACCATTCAATTCGAACCTTGATGGGTCGGTTCCATAATACCCAAAAGAAAATGAGAGACGTATATATATACTAGTGTGGTATATGCGCAAATACGCATAAGCCTGTCAATTATCCGAAAAAATATCCGCATCCGATCCGAATCCGTATCCGAAAATGCAAAAAATATCCGATATCCAAAAAATCCGTATCCGTATCCGAAAAAATAATCCGTATCCGAAAATTTTCGGATCGGATACGGATATGCCCCTATCCGATCCGAATAATATCCGTATCCGATGGTATTAAAAAAATGTTAATATTAGTATTTAATATCTACCATTGGATTTTAATCAAGTGGCTCACATTCTTTCTAATAGTTGTAAAATTAGGACCTGTGTTTGTGAATTTTTAATTTTAAGTCAATTTTTAAACTTTAAATAAAAATCTGTTATGTTTAATTATTTATTTATTCTTTCTAATAGTTGTAAAGTTAGGACTTGTGTTTGTGAATTTTTAATTTTAAGTCAATTTTTAAACTTTAAATGAAAATTTGTTATATTTAATTATTTATTTATTTATTTCGGATATTTCGGATAATTATCCGAATCCGTATCCGAAATTTCGGATCGGATACAGATACTCTTTTTAAATATCCGTCGGATACGGATACGGATATATAAAAAAATTTCGAATACGGATATGACCATATCCGCTCCGTATCCGGTCTGTTGCCAGGCTTAAATACGCATATTATTAGTTGCATTTTAATATTAAAAAAAGTATAATGAAGATCAAGCGCAAGCGAAACAAACAATCCATCTTATTTTTAAGACATGAAATTTTTTCTTGAACAATCTTTGATATATAAAAAGAAACTTTGAAAACTTGTGAAGTACTTTATATGAAAGCACACTTTCATTTCTTTATAAGTAAAAACACATTCTTTTATAAAAGAAAAATTAAATTTATAAAAAACTTTTAGAATTGATATTTTTTTACAATTACATTATTACACAATAAAAAACTATATTAGAGCTTATTCTAACAAGCATCCACAACTGCAATTCTCTGTTTTTCAAAAGCTACAACAAACATGTCAACTGTTTATCATAGAAAAGTTATAATTTATAATATGTAAATTTAAGCTATAACAAATATGGCCAACAATATAAGTTAGATTATGATATTTATCCCATATAAGTAAGCTTGTCAATTATTCAAAAAAATATTCCGTGTTCAATTAGAATCCTTATCCGAAATTTAAAAAATATCTGATATCCAAAAAATCTGTATATCTGTATCCGAAAATATTAATCCGTATCCAAAATTTCTTGGATCGGATATGGATATGCTTATATGAAATCCAAAAATTATCCGTATTAAAAAATATTATATATTTATATTTTTAGGATTAATATGAGTTTTTATTTTTATTTTTACTCTAAAGCATGTAAGTGTTTTACGTATATACTTACAATTTTATGTTTTATACTTGGTAATGATTAGATTTTTTTAGAGAAAATGACAAAACAAATTTCCTAAAGAGTTAGAAATATTTCCAAATCAGCCTATTTTTAAAATTATACCATAAAAAAGTCTCATTTCACTATTTTGGAAACACAAAAGACTAATATGCCCTCATTATGTAATTAATTCTGTAATATCCCTATTTATTCTATACAAAAAACATATTTTTCCTACAAAACAACAATCACTCTATATGTGACGAAAATAAATTATTTTACAGATTTTGTTATTATATATCATACTGTGTGTTTTCTTATATATATCCTATACATGATATTGTTTATTCATTTTTATTGTGTATAATCATAATATGTAATTTAAATCTATGTTGTGCCCCAATGCAGCAGATGATATTTTAGTATTTTAAATATTTATTCACATTTTTTATTTTTCTGGCTATTTACATATTTTTATGACGTCATTGATACATATCCATTTTTTTAAAAGAAGCATTAACATTTAATGAAGTTTCATCATAAAAAAACTCAAATTATATTAATATATATTTCACAAAATCCACCTAACTAGAAAGAATTTAGAATAATTTTTTTTTATCTACATGAAAATGTGTGAAATACATTAACAAAATTAAGATGGTGAAATATTTTAACAAAGTTAAGAGGTATTAAATGTACTAAAGATCTAATTGTATAATGATAGATTAGTCTTTTGTGTTTCTCAAAATTATAAAATGAGACTTTTTTTGTATAATTTTGAAAGGTGGCTGATTTATGTATTTTTAACTTTTCTTGGATCTTTTTAGTCATTTCCCCCCTTTTTTTACATATTTCAAATATTAAATATATGGTTTTTATTTTTGGATATTGGAATATTTGGATAATTTAATAATTCCATATTCATTCTTGAATTTTTAGATATTTAAGATAATTGAATCGGATATGAATACTTACTTCTAATATCCGTCGGATATCGGATACGGATAGTTTTTCAGATATCTAGATTGGATACGGATATGAGCCTTATCTATATCCGTCCTGATTGACATGCTTACATATAAGGGTGCGTTTGGTTCCACGATTGCACAACTTTTGTGTTTGTAGGAAACTGTTTTTGCAATCGTACAACCAAACAGTTTTACTGTAACAGTTTCTAGAAACAATATTTCAAATAAATATTTTTAAAAAACTGTGATTTTTAAAAGTCAGGAGGGGTGAATTTTCTATAAAATGAATTTTAAAACTCAAATACATACATAATCACTTCTGCAATCGTGCAATTACACACATTCTAAATATTGCATGATTGAAGTCATGCAGGAATACAAAGAATGTGATATATATGATCCATTAACAGACAATTAGATTTATAGACTGTGTAGTTCGATTTATATGCAATTATGCTAGCTGCGGCTAGATGAGAATGGTTAGAATGAAATGACATAACACAAGCGAAATTACTAAAAAGGGCTGTTGAACGAAATTTGTTCTTATTATGATGCTTTAGATAACAAAGAATAAAGATGTTCCAGAATGTTCTTCTTCCCATGAAAGCAAGCGTGAATGGAGGATATGGAGGTTTGAACTTTGATGATGTGCCCAGCCCAAATATTGGATCATAGTATACCCAGTTAGCAAGTAAACCAAGTCAGTGAGTCAGTGAATGATGTGTCCAATATTCTAATATTCGATCCCAGTGGAAACTCTGTACTATGAATCCTTCACTTTGTAATGTCGGTTATTCTTTTTGTTTTTGCTTGACAAGTTCATAAAATGAATGAAAATCATTATTAATTATTTTAAATAAAATAAAATAATTAAAGTGTTTTCTTTAGAGATATCTGATTCATCATAAAAAAAAATTAAATATTCTGAGAGCATCCAAAGATAAACCTTATTATTTATTAATAGTTAAGTTTGTAACTGTGATACAGTTAAGGGTCATGGAAGAGTCTCAATTGTTGTCGTGATGAATCGAGAAATGTTTAAATTTTTAAAAATTATATCTTTTAATCCTGACATTTTAAAATATATTATATATAACAATTTTTTTGTGAAAAAATGTGAGGCATTCAGCTTAATAATATATTATAAATAACAAATTGAAGTAGTCCAATGAACAAGGTGCTCAAAGCACATTGCACGGGTTTTCAAAAATTCTTTTAATTCAACCTTTAAAATATTTTTTCTAAAAATTTGTTATCTGTAAAAATTTATTATTTTTATAATATTTTTATAATCCATATAAATTTCTTGTTTGGATTTAATAATTGTTCATTATGAATAAAAGGTGTTTTTTTTAGAAAGAAACCTGATATTCTTTTGTTGTACTATATTATGTAAATTTCTATAATTATGTCATTAAAAAAACTATTGCAAGAACTCTTTATGAAATCTAATTCACATTTTCTTCTTTTATTTATTGTAATTTCAAAGTATTTTTAAAAAATATTGGGCGTTTTGGATCGACAAAAAATAAACACTTATTTGACATATCACTTAAATGACTGTTTATTTATTTTTTATTGAGTATTTATTTTAAGTGCTTATTATAAATACTTATTAGTGATACTGATTCATCAATTCATCTGGATTTTTTTTTTTTTTTGTACATTTGGGCCTTTGAAAATCAGTTATTAGTGCTAGTCCCTTTCTCATCATTCCATCTTCACCAATCAAAATCCACCATTCATAACTACCATCCACGCTTTCTTTTTTGTGTCTTGCATGGCAAGTTTATAAAAGTACTCTGAACTATGAATACAGCCCTCTTATATAAAGCCTAACAAACCTTGCTCTAGTTTCACATCGATTAACAAGTACTCTCTCTCATTGTCTTCTTTGCTCACTCTCTCCCTTTCATTAAATAATCTTTTCAAACCAATTAGAAGACACACTGTGCGATGGAAAACCGTGGAGTGAGAAGAACAGGCGGCGGAGGAGGTGGTAACCGTGGCGGCAGACGAGCTCAATATGCCCCGGACCCGGTCCGGCCAACCCGTTCGGCTCAGCCAACCCGGCCGACCGCCCGAGGCGAGTGTCATGATTTATTGATTTTTTTGCAATTTATTTTTAATCATTATAGATTTAGAGGGACAATTTTTATTTTATTATTATTGATAATCAAAATTTTATATTTCTATATGAATTTTTTTTTATATAAAAATTATAAAAAACTAAAAAAAAAAGAAGAAAGGAGAGAACATTAATAACAGAGGGGAAAGTGAATATATTAGAACATCTCCAATATATATGCTAGCTAACCAAAATGTTAAAGTGCTATGTCAGCACTTTATCATTCTACTAGACCATCATTTACTACACTCAAATTTAGTTAGTTGTTGTTGCTTCAATGGACTAGTTAAATAACGAGTCAAGATAATAGTGGGCCTACCTCTCCACCCACTCAAACCTTTCCACTCACCCAAAATAATATTTTTTTGAATATTTTGAATGGTGAGGTCCACATTTGGCTGACTAAAACACTAACTATAATTAGCTTAAATGATAACATGATAGGTGGGGCCTACATTTAGCTTTTCCTTAACACTTCTATTGGAGCACCATTTTTACATGTTTTGTAAACATATAGCACTAACCAGTGAGTTAACATGTCCATTGGAGATGCTATAAGAGCATCTTTAATGAACGTGTTAGTTAATTAAGATGTTAGAATGTCATGTCAGCACTTTATCACTTAACTAGATATTCATTTACTATATTTTTATTTAATTGGTTGTTGTTACTCCAATAGACTAGCTAAATAACTAGTCAAAATAATAGTGGGCCCACCTCTCCACCCACTCAAACCTCTCCACCCATACAAAATAATATTTTTTTTAATATTTTAAATGGTGGGACCCACATTTGACTGGCTAAAGCACTAGTCACAGTTAACACTTCCTTTAACATGTGACAAGTGGGGCCCACATTTAGCTTGTCCTTAACACTTCCATTGGAACACCATTTTTACATGTTTTCTAAAATCTGACACTAATTAGTAAGTTAACATGTCCATTGAAGATGCTCTTAGATGCCTAATTGATCTGGATGAATGACATATCTCAGCTTTTGCCAAATATCATTTGGGAGGTAGAAAGGACAACTTTTTTTTTTAATGTAATGCTAAAAAAAAGAACTTTTTTTTAATGTAAAGTACTGATCAATTGAATTTTAAGATGGCTATTGATGTAATTGAAGCCCTTCAAACATGCCTCATGATGGTTTTATTGAGGCAAGAATGTATGACAAGCTATTTATGCGTACATTTAATTACTCAGGAGCTCCACCAGTTGAAGCGTTTCGGTCGATGCAGATCTCTGCATCGCCGCCACATCCGATCAATCTCCTCGTCAACCACTTCCGCGTCCGCCTCAACAACAACAACAACGCGGACGCCGTCATCTACCACTACGAGATTGCCTTCGCCATCGCCCCCGACAAGAAGGCGGCGCGGGGCAAGGCGGTCGTGCTCTCCAAATCCGTCTCCCTCTCCGTGATGAGACAACTCTTCATGACGGACCCGCCACGGTTTCCCGCGCAATCCACAGCCTACGACGGCGACAAGAACATCTTCAGCGTGGTCCCCCTCCTGCCCGGCACGTTCCGTGTCACGACATCGGGCCAGGATTACGCGGTGACGGTGACGCTACAGGCGGAGCTCAGCCTAAAAGCTATAGCGAGCCCCAACGTCCCGCGGAACGTGTTGCACGCGCTCGACGTGATCCTGAGGGAGAGACCGAGCGCGAACCTTCTCGTCGCGGGGCGGGGTTTCTACTGGGCGGACCTCGGGCAGGACCTCCGGAGGGGCGTCCAAGCGTTGGACGGGTTCATCCAAGGATTGAGGGTCACCGAGCAGGGCTTGGTGGTGTACGTGGACTACTCTGTCATGGCCTTCCGTAAAAAGATGCCCGTCATTGAAGTCCTCCAAGACACACTGCGGATGGATCTGCGCGAGAATTACACACTGAACAAGCAGCAGAGAGCGCTCATAGAGGGCGCGCTGAGGGGGCTCCGGGTGACGGTGACCCACCGGCAGTCCGCGCAGAGGTACATTGTGCGCGGCTTGACGACAGAGGACTCAGACAGCGCTGAATTCACCGTTGATGGGCCGGACGGTGGGAGTTTCTCGGTTCGGGAGTTCTTCCGCCGCAAGTATGGTTTGGAGATCAGGTACAGGAGGCTCCCCTGTCTGGACCTGAGCAAGAACGGCAAGAAGAACTATGTTCCTATGGAGTTCTGTGAGATCGCCGGGGGACAGAGGTTTCCGAAGCAGCATCTGAACAACTACGAGGCGAACCAGTTGAGGGGCATCGCCTTGGCTGACCCGGATAGGAGGAAAGGTTCCATCCTTCGAACCGTGCGATCGGACGACGGACCTTTTGTGTGAGTATTATCATGCTCTACATCAATTGTCATCAAAATATACATTCTGAATCTGATTTTTTTTTCTTTATAGGGGGGAGTTGCTGAGCCAATGCGGCCTATCGATCAGCACGAGCATGACTGAGGTGACCGGCAGGGTCCTCCAACGCCCCGAGCTGAAGCTCCGCCACAACGAGAATGACGAGTTTCACAGTTACAATGTCCACAGAGTCGACGGCCAGTGGAATCTCATGCGCAACAAGGTCCCCTCGGGCGCCCGGATCGACCGTTGGGCGATCCTCGACTTCAGCGCTTCCACCGCCCAGAGGCTCGACTCATTCGTCCAGGACCTCGTCAGCAAGCTCCGCGACAATGGTGTCCAGGTCTCCCCCTCCCCTCCCTCCGTCATGTCGTCCTCCATGGATGTGCTTTCCGATCCCGACCTCCTTCATCAAGTGCTTGATCAAGTTGCGCGAGGTCCGCAGCGGCCGCAGATCCTGATATGCCCGATGGTGGAACGCCATGATGGGTACAACATGCTCAAGCTGCTGTGCGAGACAGAGTTCGGGATAATCACTCAGTGTTTCCTCATCCAACACGTGAACAACCCCAATTTCAACAGGCAAGACCAGTACCTCGCGAACCTCGGGTTGTTGATCAACGCGAAGCTCGGGGGGAGCAACGTGGAGCTCTTCGAAGGGGTCCCCATCCCCGCGGACCGCGCCAACGAGCGGTTCATGCTGATCGGGGCCGACGTCAACCACCCGTCCCCTGGGTCCGACAACTCGCCATCGATCGCGGCGGTGGTGGGAAGCATCAACTGGCCCGCTTCCACCGGTTACGCCGCGCGGATCCGCGCGCAAGCCCACCGCACCGAGCAGATCCTGGAGTTTGGCGACATGGTGCGCGAGCTCGTCGAGCACTACGTGCGCGCCAACAAGGGGAGGCCGGATAACATCATCATCTTCCGGGACGGGGTGGCGGACAACCAATTCCAGATGGTGATCGACAAGGAGCTTCTTGATCTCAGGGAGAAGCTCGGATACTCCCCGAAGATCGCGGTCATCGTCGCGCAGAAGCGGCACCACACGCGGCTCTTCCCCGGGGAAGGGAGGGCTTCGGGTTCATTGAACGTGCCGCCGGGGACGGTGGTCGACAAGGTGGTGGTGGACCAGGGCAAACCGAACTTCTACCTGTGCAGCCACCATGGCTTGATCGGGACAAGCAAGCCGGCCCACTACCATGTGTTGTTGGACGAGATCGGGCTCGGCTCGGACGAGGTGCAGAGGATGATATACCACCTGTGCTTCACGTTCGCACGGTGCACGAAGCCTGTGTCGCTGGTGACGCCGGTGTACTACGCGGACATCGCCGCGTACAGGGGGAGGGTTGTACCACGAGGCGCAGATGGTGTTGTTGAATTCAAGGGGTTCAAATGCGGGGCCGTCATCGTCGCCTCTGATGTCTTTGGCTTCGGCGTCTGGGAGTGTTAGCCTTCCGAAGCCACACAAGGACATCGAGAACAGCATGTTTTTCCTCTGAAGGTGGGGAGTTCAGAAGGTCTCATACGAGTAGTCGGTTAGCCCAACTGGGCCTTTGATGATACCTTTTAGCATCTGTTAGTGAGAATGCACTTCATATCATAAGTTAGTAAATAAGTGTGGTCCACACAAGTCATCAGTCTTGGTTGATTTATGTATAATGTATTCCGGTTTCAGGCCGTGTTTTCTTTTTAATGTATGTGTTTGGTGTGCTCTTTATGCGATTATGTAATCACTTGCCTTAAAATTTCCAGTGGTTATGATGGAAATATAATATCCTTTTTTTCTTTCTATGCAAGCATTCGAGTGTGATTGGAGATTACAACTTAATGTAGTGACTAAAAGTAACTTAGGGCCAGTTTGGACATAAGGTGTCATACTTGGTGTTTCTAATATGCTGCGTTTGACAAAGAGGACTAAAGTGGGCGCGTTAGGGATATTCCATGTAATCATCGTCGTAATACAAAAAGGTAACACATAATCACCATCTAATTTTATCATCGGAGAGTTTTGCGGGGACGACTCCCCCTCAGTATGATGAGAAGGATCCAGCTGTGACAGCAGTGACGGATCCAAAGGGGGGCGGGCTGGGGCCTGGGCCCCCCCAAGGCCCAAGCCACGTTGTGATGTATATATAATATAAGTGAAGTAACAGTTTATTTTGTCTGTTGGTTTCAGTTGATGAGTTTGTTACGTGAAAATTTTGTATGGTAATTTTGTATTTTCTATGTGATCCATTGGCTAAAACAAAATTAAAAATAAAAAGAGTCCGGGTGGATCAAAGCCCTTGAATTGATGAGTAGAGTTTAAAATTAAAAAAATTATATACAATTATATTTGCATCGCAATCAATCAGCAAACATATATTTGAAATTTTTAAGTGTATATTAATATAATAAAGTCTGATATACTCAGTTCATTTTACAATCTCATATATTATGATAATGTGGTATATATATTACACTATCATAATGTATAACTCAATTTTTTTTAATTTTTTCATCATGAAAAAAATACATTAATGTATCTCAGTATATACTTCATTCATATAACAGCATAAATTCAAAGAGTGAATGTATGATTTAAAAAGAAAAAAGAAAATGGGATGGACTGCAATTAGGGCTGCAATCAGAGTTGCGTGTATCTTTTTCTATATAATAAAATATTCCGAACGTTTATAGAAAATAAAATACATGCTCATATAAAATAAATGTTTATATTAATTTATGATTTCTATAATTGTATATGAAGATAATGAAATATATATTGAGTTTGTCATTTTTATATACTGTGTTAGACATGATGATGCAAATAAGACTGTAAAATCGATTGAGTGTATAAATATCAATTTTTTAGATTTGGAGTTGTGGGATTTTTTTAAAAAAAAGTGAAAAGTTTTCTTCTCAAGGGCATTAGTATATGGTTTTGAAGTGTTGAAAAATCATTGATTTTTTTTTGTGATTTTTGTTTATTTTTAATTTTTTATAATTGATATATAAATTATTTCATATCACTAAATATAGTAAAAAAGAAAAACTTTCGATCTGAGTTATCATTACTCGATTGAAAGACTTGATCATTATCTGACTATGTTAATTTTATTTTAATTTTATATGCTTATAATTTATTTTTATCTTACTATAAGTATCTTGGTTCTCTGACCCCCTTTACTTTAATTCCTGGTTCCGCCCCTGTGTGACAGAGAGTTGTTCAACCCGGAACAATAGCTGAGAATTAGGCATTCGAATACCCACCTAAAAAACTAATTTAGGCTAAAATTGAGTTCTTGAGATTATATGTTTTTTAAAAAATTATGTGGAAATCTAGGTTGAGCTATAGCTCGGCTCAGCCCATTAAATAATCCGCCCATGCCTATGATAGTAAATGTAACAAATAAATAATAACATACTTTTCAACTGACTATGATTAGGGGTGCAATTTTGGTTGGCTAAATCGAATCTGAACCGATTCAAACCGATTTCTTTTTATTTGGATCAATATTTTTTTGTTTGATTTGGAACATATAGATTGAAAAATTAATAAACTGATCTATTTTGATTTGGATTTGGTTTTACTTTAAAAAAAACTCAATTAACATAATCGAAATGAATTGAATTAAATTTAAGCACATGATTATTCATAATCAATATTCATTTAGATAATTCTTTTTATATTAAAAACTATATTGTTGTTATATATACCATTAATATTCATAAAAAGTGAATACACTAATTTATACATCAATCCTAACCGTTCAAATATTTATGTAAAATTTTAAACCAACCCCCAAAAAATCTCTAACCAACTCAAATTGGTATGAAGAAAAATAATAATCGGGTATATAAATGATTATTTTTAACAATTCGGTTCGTTTCAATGTAGTTCGGGTTAACCAAATGAAATTGGTTTGGTTCAGTTTTTGGGTTACATGTAATTATAATTTAATTCAATTTGAGTTTACAAAAAATCGAACTAAACTAATTGAATCGCACCCCTAACTTTGATCCAATGATCAAACAATCTTCCATAACATTCTTGCTTCCCATGCAAGTAGGGTCATTGAGGTTTCAGCTTGGTGACCAAGTAAACCAGGTCAATGAGTCAATGTTGTGGCACATATTAGATGGCAGTGGAAATTATGTACTATATTCGGTTGCTAGTCAATGTCACCCTTTACTTTTTTTTTGTAATTACTTGAAAAGTTTTTTTTTTTAGGATACTCTAGACAATTGTTACCCGAGAATATATTCATTGAAATAAATCAAAAGCTAAAAGGAGAAAACAAAGAAAAAAAGATACGAAGAGGATGAATACATGAGGTAAAGGAGGATTCTACTTCAATATGAACACCCCTCCGACCAATTTTTAGGCTCTGTTTAGGAGCACGTCACCATAGGGGGGGGGGGGGGTTCAAACCGATTGAAAACAAGATACAACAAGGATATTGTGAGTTATTGATGCAACGACGGAAAAGGGAATTGTGTCCGCGTCGCGTCCATAGGAGTCCACCAACTCCACCGCTTGTACAACACATAAACAAACTGTGCCTTAATTATGATCAAAACATTTAAAATAACTTCTAAAAAACTTAAGGATCCCTAATTCATCAATTCATCTGGAAAAAAAAAAGCGTGTACATTTGGGACTTTCGGTGGTAGTACTACGAAGGGTTTGGAAAATTAGTTGTTAGTGCTAGTCTCTTTCCCATCATTTCATCTTCACCAATCAAAATCCACCATTAATAACTACCCATCCACGCTTTCTTTCTTCTTCTTGTTTTAAAGCCAAAAATGAGATCTTAGATCATGTTCCCCCCATCACCAATGGCCACTCTCCAAAACCCTCTTTTAATGGTGGATTGACGTATATATAACTGAAATTAGAGCTGAAAAAAAATTATAACAACACTCTTTTAAATAATTTATTTGAAAATGGTTTTTGAAATTTTAGTTTTTTATTTCATATTACATTTATATGTTTCAAAGTGAACATAGTAATTTTTTATGAAAATAATTTGTTTTGATTAGTCTTTTAGAATTGATTATATTAATCGATTTTTAGAACAGAAGCTGTTTGCGAAAAATTGTTGAAAACAAGATCCAATTCATCTACATGAATCAAAGTGTACCATCAGGCTTCTAATCATAATAAAAAAAATAACAACATCGTTTTTTGGACTCTCGTCAACAAATCCAATAACAATGAACAATAATCACCTAATGAAAGATCGAGTCTATTAACTATATATTGATTATATTTCTTTCTGACCTCTGATTTCTTTTATTTGAATTTAAACCTTGCATTTCATTTCAATTTAGACATTCAAATTCATCCTTTTTCGTGTTAAGCGTGGATTTATTCTCCGAAGGAAATACATCTTCCTAGCCCACTCACCAGAACTTCAAGAAAAATTTGGCAACAAGTTGTCTTAAATTTATGAAATAAAAAGTGGGAATAAAGGTGAAACAAAATATCCTCATTTTCATTTTAAAATTGGAACAACTGTCTACAGTTTATTTCAATTATTTTTGTATTAAATGAAGATAAGTTGTCATCACACTTACTTATCCATATAATTACATCGACCAATGACTAAAAGATTTCAAGTCAGGTTTGAAATCAAATCCCAATTAAATACGTGATTCGAGAGAATCAATGCAAATCCCCTAGCAATCTGAATAGTGTTCTGATTATCGCAATAAAGTGAAGTAGGACCAAAAACATCAATTCCGAGATCGACCAACAAACGTCTAAGATGAACAATCTCTTTAGTCGTGGTGGTCATCGTTCGATATTCAGCTTCTGTGCTGTAAAGAGAAACTACATCTTATTTTTTGTTACACCAGGAAATGAGAGAGTCCCCAGAGAAAATGCAAAAATATTTGATTCATGGAACAGGAGGTGGAACAGAATTGACCGGGCGGTTGACTCGAGGAAACACTTGTTTATTCCATATTTTGGACCTTAGCTCCATGGAACAATATGCTACTGCTTAACTAGAATCTAATACATCAAGGGATCTCTCTCCATCGGTTCATCCATCCGACGAAGAAGAGATCGACCATCGGTTCTAAGACATTCCAGTCTGCTCTATAATTTGGAAACCAGCACTCCCTATGTTATGTGAAAACCTCTCTTTTTTAAAAGAAACCTTAGAATACTATACTTGAACGAAGAAGATCTCGTAAAAAAGAATGATGAAAAAATGCCTATTGAGATTGTGAAGAGAGATGCAACTATGAATCACACAACCCTGTCAGTCAGGCGAAACGTGAGAAGGCTGTAACGAAATTACGAAAAAAGGCTGTTGAACGAAATTTTTTGTTATTATGATGCTTTAGATAATCTTTAATATTTATCTTTTGCATATATATCTGAGTATCCCCCACCACCCAAAATTATTTATTTATTTCATCCTCAAGAAAGTAAATGATATTGTTTCGACTAAAATTTATTAACAATGCTGATATTTAAAAGCTTGGATTTATTTAGACTCGTCCATCATTATATGGAATCCTAAATTAAATAGCGGAAGGTGGTAATCACAAGAATATTAATGTATCAGTGTTCAGATTGTTGGAAAAATAATACAACAGAAAAGAAGAAACAAACACACAATCACATAAAGAGAGAATTCATTTGGTTTGACAAAGAAATCGTTTTACAATCCGTTCCGTATTACAAACCTTATATAGTGGAGTTAAAAATATGACTCTTTTTCTCAAAACCTTAGGATTGTCTAAACCTAACTCACAAAGAAGTATATATAACTCAAACCACAGTACCCTCACACATTATACAACAATTATAAAACTGTCATTACGTATGAAAAATACAATATAACATTTCAACCTAAAACTAAAATGTACGAAAAATACAAACAAAAATATTCAATTCATTTGAGTATATATATTTTATTTTTAATAAATATATATACTTTATCAAACAAGTATAAACCACAAAAAATGAGTGTCCCTAACATTTTTAGGCCTCATCTTGATGGCCCCAAAGGTGACACTGAAGAGTCCAGCTTCCTTTACACATTTGACCAACCAGAGTACCTGGGGAACATGAAGCATTGATTTTTAACGAGGTGTACCAGTATTTCTTGTATTCCAAATATCCAATATAAAATGATTATGTGATGCATAAGAGTGGAATAATTGATTGCTTTATTTAATCTGTTTGTGAGTAGTTTTTGGCTGCAGGAATGACCAATCTGCATAAATTATGGACCATTTATCGATTGTATGACCATGCCCCTGTATCTGAAAATGAATCACTTCATGTTACAAGTCCATTTTGGAAATGTGAGAAGGAAAGTTATTTTCAAAATCCAATACTACAATCATAACTCATTCACTTACAAAAGAATCATTTTATCACAGTTATCACAGTCCACTGGTAACTAAGAGAAAAAATAACTCCATTTCAGATCAGTTTTTTTTTCTTTCAAGAAATCAGCGTACTCTTACTTTGTGTTCTTTGGTTCCACCTCTAATAGCTCCACATTTAGTTCAAATGTAGCCCCTGGCTGCAATTTATGAATGGAATTATCGTAAGACTTGCATACATTATAGCTAGTTATGGATACTTGTAGGTGATTTGGATTGCAACAACAAAAATCTACATATCTTTTTTACCTTACAGTTGGATTAAATGAATTTGGTGAAGACATTGAAGAAACTTAAGAATGATTGCTCACCGGAATTTCATTCATGCCTTTTGAGCCATACCCAACCTCTGGTGGTACAATCACTCTCCTCTGTGGATACAAATCATAATGAATTAGTATGCTCACATAAATACCATAGTATCTACAGGAACATTAGCATTTTATTCTAATGGGATGGCATTTATCATAACAACAACATGATTTACCTTCCCTCCCACTTTCATTCCTTCAGTGATTGAGTACATAGCAGGTGGGGGTTTAGGAGCAGCCTGAGCAGAGAAGAGACCGTTTGCATTGTCTACAAAATCACGCTTACGTTCTTTACCAGGAGAGATCCGACAGTGAACTCGTACGGCTACTAGAGCACATAGAGAAATTGTGTCAGTTCATATAACATGGTTCTCAATCAGTTAGAAAATCACCTTTGACATGTTATCAGGAAACCACATTGGCTCTCGATTTTTCCATCCTTGTCTAATATATGTGATACAACATACAACTGGCCTTAATAATAATATGCTAATAATGTCAATATATGTTAAACCTTGTCTTACATGACACGAGGAAAGCATATGATCTCCATTGATGTCTTTCTTTAGAGATAGAACATAAAATGATGCCATGTCACAACAAATGAAAAAATATTAAATGCAGAGTTTACGATTAACAGCAAACAGTAGAAGCTATTTCTTCCCCAAACATTAGATTATTTAGCATTAGATGCAGACTTGCAAGAACTGGATGAACTTTATTCAAGTGGGCCAGAACATTGAAGAATTGAATGCACAAGTTTCAGAAAATAGCTTGAGAATGAAGAATCATTGACAGAAAGAATCACTGCATATACAGGGATGTGGAATGGTTGCAAATTTTACAAATAACTTGAACTGGATGAATACCAACCCACTCAAATATAAGGCTAGTTCTGTGAGGCCAAAAATTGAATCACCTGTGCAATGCTGCGGTTGCCAGCTAAAAGTTTAGATTCACGACTTGAAATAGCTGTGATTCCACGATAAGTACAGTCAAAATGCACCTGACATAAGTTGGTCCAACTTTAAACAAATCCTTCCCCCAAAAGGAAATTGAAAGACAAAGAGATTGTGTAACTCCATTAAGAAAAAACCTGGACAGTTGAACCGTTATCCGCTTTAGGGCCCTTCCCCTCAACAAGATCATAATACTTCAGCCCTTCAGCTGCTTTGCAAATTGAAACCATAGGATTTCGAATGTAAGACATCAGAAAAATAGAACCAAGAGTTATTATTCACTATTAAGTGTTGTGAATAGAGGGTACTGCAATAAAACAGAATTAGGAATATCAAACAATTTACTCACCCCTTTATAACGCCATACTCAATGCTTACGAATATTCTGCTATAATGAATATGAAAATTACTCTTCTTCCATAATTGCATTTGCTTGTGTATATGGTTGTTTGTGATCTTGTCTTACTATATATAGGTTATTAGTTGGTTAGAGGTATGGCATGGTCAAGTATTCCATCATCTCAAACATAGTCTCACCGCTTAAAAAGGTTTATATGAACTAGGAACAGTGATTTGTCTTAAAAGGATATACGCATCACAGCCATCCACATACATATAAATTTACTGTTGGGTTTTTATCAATAAGAACAATATTTCAAAATAATGTTTTGTATTTTGTTAAAGTTTTAAACCAATGACCTTTTATTTTTCGAAAAGGTGTCCAAATGTTTTAGTCCATTTTGCCAATACTGGTATACATAAGGATTCTCATTGTTATTATAAAAATGATCTGCAGTTCTAGCACATGAAACACACAAAAAGAATAATAGTACATTTAAATACTACTAAGGATTCTCATTGTTACTATCATAATCTTGATAGTGCTTTGTTTCTTCAGACTTACACTAGATTGGAATAACAGTACAACCAGCTTGAATATAATAATAACACAAAAGTAACAACACGGAGACTAGATTTAGAGTTGATTCACCTAAAATGGGCATCCTTCCAATTCATTGAAACATTGAAAATTTATCACAGTATCAGAAGTCCTAATGAAAACTCAAATTCAAGGGAGCTTAAAATAAACTTCACATACAGCTCAACATCAAACAAATGTTGAGTTGAAAATGTCCCAAAACAATTCATGCTAACATTAATTAAAACTTAAATGGAAACACATAAAATTTTTACAAAAGATAAATAATGAATCAATTCCCAAAATCAGACTGAATTTTTTTTTTGGTGATATATTTTGTAATTCATCTCTCAAATATGAGTGAAAGACAAAGGCTTTACCCATTGAATGTCACATCAAACTGATTTCTCCAAATGGGTTGCCTTCTATTCTCTCAAAATCAATTTTTTTCGAAAGATTAATCTCTTGATTAATCTCTTAAAATCCACAAACACCAATCAAAAGCACACAAGAAAGAACAAAAAGCCAAAACTAAATCATCACAAACAAAAAAAAAGGTTAAAGAAGACCAACCACTGGTCATATAATCCTCAAGAGGGATGAACTTCTTGTTCCTCCTCTCCCTGGCTTGTGATGGAGGACTCAGTGCAATGAAACTGAAGGGAAGACCAGATATCAAGAGAGCCTGTCTTCTTGAAAGGGTGGGCATTCTTGGAACAAGTTCACATCTTGTTTGCACTTCTTTCTTCTTATGCTTTGTGGAAGAGAAGAGAAGATCTTCAACAACCCATCTTTGGAAACTATTCACGGAAGCCATGGCCGTTGGAACTTTCAGAGCTTCTATCCAGTTTTTTTTTTTCTTTTAAAGGATGGTGTGTCAATTGTACGCTTTTTTGAGGTTTCGCTCAATCAAGACCGTCCATTAAATCGGCCCTTTCCCCTACATTCTATTAAAAAAATTATTTTCTTTTTATAAATGATAAAAATTTGGAGTGTATCTAATACATATATTTTTTTAAACAAAAATTTAAGCAATCTGGATTTAGATTTAAAATAAATCGAGTATAACATTTTCCTTCATCGGACATTGTCACTCAAAAATAACATTTTTTTATCATAAATGCAGTCTACTCAATTTTTGATTTATTTTAAAATATAGTATATATTATCTAATGAGATAAAAATTATAATTCTGTTTTTGTTCTTTTGTAGATCTAGATTTTGAATCCCGCAGAACTTAAATGATGCCTTAGTGTTTGTGGGCCATTATGTGCATCCTGGGTATTTTTCTAACATAAAGATGGTTTAACAATCATAGAGTTCAATTCTTATTGGGTTCTTGTCACAGAGAAACAAAAAAATTCACAGATATCAAAGCAACAATACTGCCTCAAAATTCAGGTATATTATTCCTTTTTTTTTAATCTTTCACTACAAATAAACTACACAGACCCACCATACAGTTGGCTTATCAAATCTAATCTCAAATGACAAAAAAGAGGAGCTAAGCATATCAAACAATGTGAAAAACTACACTACAGTTCTGCTCCTCAAATGAACTTTACAGTAAAAAAAACAAAAAAAAAAACAATCAAATCCATTTTCAATGCAGTACTGCAGTCAGGTTTAAATTGCAGGGATGAGTGGATTCCATCAATTTTGATCAGCACCCAATAAAAAGTTGACCCTAATCACCTCATATATTTAAACACGTGTCAGCCTCTCATTGATTACTAATCAAAACTGATGGATCTAACACTGACTAATCCCATCTTAGACCGCACTACACCAAAGGCGGCTTGGAGAACGAGAATTCATCCTCGTTGCGGTGCTCCACCACCCCACGCAGTGGTGGAGCAGCCTCATGACTGCCGCCCTCCACGTCCCCGGGGATCAATATGGTCGTAGACGTTGAGGTCACCAATGAAGGCGTCTCGCATTCAGAGTCCGAGACGTCCTGGTCCAAGTACTTCCTGGACTTCATGCTGCCCGAGTGGCCGGTGGTCTTGTACCGCTGGAGCGGGTGCACCTGTGACGCGGACGGGCTCGCGTCCGGGGTCCCACCCGGGGTGTTCCCGGACTTGCCTTGCCTTTTCTTCGCCGCCAGGCGCCACTTCTTCAAGGCTCTGGACGTCTGTTCGTCAAATATGGACTTCTTCATGTGTGATCCCATCTGGGAATGAAGGAAATGTTTCAACTTTGAGTAAGTCTGTTTGTGGTTTCTCAGCATTTTTGAGTTACATAACACATGAAGAAAGATTAGTAGTACCTGAGATACAAGAGCATAGAGTGGAAGAGTGATGTAACTGCACACAAATTGAACCACGACCCTGTATGGACTCATCTGAATTAGTTCATTTGAATTGCATTTGATAATGTTAAGTAAACCTGTTAAATCTTATTCTAAACATGAGTAAGACTTGAATCCATAGTGAGCTTTGTCAATCTTTCAAGAGGTGGTTTGGTACTTACCAAAAGAATTTGCAAAGCCCAATAGTAAAACTTGAAAAAAAAGAGCTAAGTATTCATTGTACTTTCCAAAAGCAATACAAGTATTTGTATTAGTTCATTTCAGATAATTTCATATTCTCTGAGTGAGCACATTATGTGTACAGTGATTGCAACAAATGACTGGAATGTAAAATGATCAGTAGACAAACATAGGAATAGACAAGTCTATTGTGCTTAAGAATGAAGAAGAATCAAAGCAGAGTCCACAAAAATCTTACCCAAGACAAACTCTCACAATTATGATATTAAAATTATCGTGAAAGCAAGACTTCAACCCGAACTCATACTGCCATATGTTAAAAAAAAAAACAATGTTAAACTGATATTCATTAGCATTATAACAATTTTTCATGAAGAAGGTTACAAGGGAGGTTCAAATTATTACCCATATCCAAAGAAAATATATTATTTGGAACGCGTTCTGCATAAACAAACACAAAAAATGGTCAAAAAAGCATTCAGACAAGTTTCACATTGTTAGATTAATATTTGAATCTACAGTTAAACATGCAGTACCTGAAACAGTGTGAAATGGATGAGAAACAAAACCAACTGAGGTTTGCTGAACCAAAAATGGCGGTCACTGAGTTGCACGAGAGGGATTCCTTGAACCACTGCGTGCCTCTCGTTAATTTCGAGCGCCATCTTTGTGATAATAGCTTGAAGCTTCGTCCCAACAGCCAAGATTATCTGTAGACATACTCATAGGTTAATTTTTTTTATAATGATGATCAATAGTATTTCACTGGTTTCATATCAATAATTGCTTACAATTAGTGGAACTAACTCCACCCATAACAAAGCTTGCCATCCTGAAACAGACATTCTCTTAAATCAGTAAGACAGAAACTGGATGGAGTGAAATACATTGAGTAGTATAAATGTGTAAATATGTTTCAGGAAGTAGGAGAAGTAACTCACCATGAACATTTATAAGCAAATATATCACAGCCGAGGCCCATAAGACTGGACTGTCCGGACATAGGAAAGAGAATGTTAGTAATGTGAAAATGTAGACAGCATCAAAACTATAGAAAATAAAGTCTAATAGTATAAAGGATGGGTTGGTGGACTTAGGCCACGATTGAAACCAATCTTCAAAACAACTCTTTCATTAAAGTTGCTCCCAAACAACTTTTTAAAAACCAAAAACTAAAGTTTTTTTAAAAAACTTTGATTTTTTTTTTGCAGAATCAGTTTGACAATTGGTTCCACATGGGGCTTTAATTGAGAGTTCCGCATTACTACATTGAAGACTGCTTACAAACTTATACAAACATAAATAAAAAAATGAAAGATGACTTGAACATCAACACAGAGCCTTATTGAACATTCAGTTACACATTCCTGGCCATGGCATCTCATATTGATAAATTCAAGTTCATAGTGATGAAGATATAACCAACTAACCAAGGGACTGATATTGTTCAATTTCATAGCTTCAGAAATGAAGAAACATGACAAACATGGAATTGCATTTTATTGTTTTGTACCTGATTCCCACAACTACTTTAAAATCATCCTCCAGAGACCTCTTAATGTACTTCTGGAAATCGAATTTGGTTCCAGGAGCTAAGTGGACCTGCATTAACAAAATAACTAAGAATACAATTAAATATGAAATTTGATGCTGCAGGATATTTAACGAAAGAGACTTACATTGATGAATCCATGGCGCATGGTTAAGTAATCGGCCTTACGAACTGACCTAAAAAATTGACGAAAGAAACTTACCTGCAATGTGAAACAAAAATCGCCCTATTAAATCTGTAACATTATCAGACATCTTACAGTATGATTCAAATGACATAACTCATGTATGTCTCATATGATACTAATGGTTTAAGCATCTAATATTACATATTTGAAGCAGATTCATCGGTCACTACAGTATGCTGTATGGAACTCCCCACTTCCAAAAATAACCATCAAACACAAAGCCCCTGGCTAACTAATGTATAAGTTTATTTAAATACGTGCTTAGGAAGATTGAAATACCATTAATGACATGTAAGGTTAAAAACATTAAGCATCAATAAAATTAAGTAAAAAGTCCATTTATGACATGTAAAGTTGTTATATATTCACCTCCAAAACTGATGAAGGGAGGATGTCAACATAAAATACTTACAAAAGTAGATAACTTGTCATACTTGAATGAAGGTACACATCATAAAGGTAAAAAAAATAATTCAAACAGTGAATACGTACAAAATAAAATAAGACGGGAACCCTATTCCAGAAACTTATGTGTTGCCTCACAAAAGATGTCTCATGAGAAAATCTGAATCTTGAAGGATCTGCATGGTAGATGAATCCATATCACATCACAGGTAAAAAAAAACGATAAAGTACAATTTGAGCCTAGAAAAAAGAGAATTGGAGCTGATTTGCAGTGCCAGAAAGTACCATTTGAAAATTCATAATCAAGTGAGCCTGTCTCCTTCTCCCACTCTTTCCATCTGCGAATCTGCATAAAACAGGTTCGTCAATAGGTGTTTATTTGTTAAGATCATTTTCTAGTAGTTCAATGGGGGGCCTGTAATACATCATAATCCCTACCCACCTTTGCTCTTCCAAGAGCCATCGTTAATGCACTGTATAGGACATGAAAAATTGCTAAAAAAAATATGAAAATGTGCAACTGATGTATCCCCTCTGTAGAAACTAGCGGAACCTTTCCCTGCAAAAACGAAAGAACGAGGCATCTTAGATATTATGAATTTTTGAACAATTCGAAATGGAAAAAAATGTTTGGAGGCACACTCACTTTAGCACAAGTTTCACCAGTTTCACCGCCAGATAAACCTCTGCGATTTGATTTTATACTATCAAAAATGTCCTCTAACAAATGCCTTTGCCAGTGACCCACATTTGCCTCTTCTATTGAATCCCTAAGCCTACACGGCAACATGGTGTCTGCGGTTTTCTCTGAAATACAGATTTTTGCAATATAGCTTTGCCCGAAAGTCAGAAGCAACGATATGAAGCCAAGAATCATCAGTTCTGCAATAATAATCAACTCATTGGTTAACTATTTTCCAGTTAAATAAAATTAAATTCTATAAGAAGGCTATACATTATAGCACGAATACTCATTAGCAAAACAAAAGAATGGAGCACTTGAAAAAATCAATTCCATGGACTACATTTTATCATTAAATTATCAAAGTTTATGATCTTATATAGAGTTTCAAGCTGCAATTCAATCATACCAGATTTGACCTTCTCAAGAGCTTCAAATAAAGCCTTCTTGCGTCTCTCATTGAACCACTGGAATCATAAACCATTCAATAAAGCCGGATTAGAATTAGATATTAAATCAAGATTATGCAATTTTTCTGCGACCCTCGAGTACAGAAGTAACCAATGACGCATCTGAGATGCATATATGACATTCATATGTGAGAAAAAAATCAAAGCAATTTAAACTTCTAGAAGTGAATGTATCATGTATGGAAAGGGAACTATTTGAGTCCTCAATAAACAAAGGCCACAAGAAAGTTTCACCTTAATCACCTGAACTTGTTTTTTTTCTACCCACAAAGAAAAACATCGTCTTTATGAATTGAAATAAACAAAGAACCAAGGGGATAACAATTTCAAAATTCTATATCTTTACATTAAATCTCAGCTGAACCTCAAACCACCCACCAACTTGATCAAACAACTCCCACAAAAAATTAAAGTCTTTGTTTCAACTTCTTTGCTAAGATCCAAAAAAACTAGAAATGAACAAAACTAACAAGGATAACCTGTTTGGCAAAAACCATATAACACAGTAATAAAATGAAAAAAAAAAATCAACACAATATCTCTATAAGAAACCACCATTCATGCTATATATATATATATATATATATATAAAGAACAAACTCAAAAAGAATGAATGAAAACCCACATCTTTTTCACCAAAAAAATACAATTCCAAAAACAAAAAGATACAAACTTCTCACAGAACAAAAAAAAATAACAATAACAATAACAAAAAGAAATCCAGATGAAAACATGATCAACCCAACAACCAAACAGCCCTTCCAAAAAAACCCATCTCAGAAAACCCAAAAAGAAGCAATCTTTACCTCCCCAATACGATGGAGACCCTTCTCCAATATAATGGATATCACGATAATCACAGCACAAACAGCCGCGACGGCCCATGTCGGGGTCTGATCGAGCTTCCTTGACCCCTCTCCACCTCCCCCTGCCATCACTGAATATCGAAACCCACTCAGAACCAGAACCCAGATAATCACTCAATCTCCTCCAAATCCTTTGAATCTCTCTCTCTCTCTCTCTAAACAAAATCATGAGTCTTGGGGTCCCATTTATAGAAAGGGGAGGTAATACTGTATTCTCTCTTTCTTCAACTCTGATGGGGAGACTTTAAAAATGGGATTAAAAAAGAAGAAGAGATGGTGTTAGTTTTTGGTTTGGGATCTGAAGATTGTGATTTGTGATTTATTTTTTATTTTATTTTTTAAGTGAGAGAGAGAGAGCGCGAATTTTGGGTGGTTTGTGAGGGTAAAAACAGAGTGAGCCGTTATGCATTCCCGCAATTATGGAAAGTGTTTTTAATTTGATGGTGGGCTTTTTTGTGAGATCTCCACCGTCCGTTTACTCTGATTCACACTTTTGGTCTATGCTCATGACCTTATTTGGAAATAATTTTGTAATAGATTTTGTGTCCGTGGATAGATTTTTCTTGTCTTGGAAATTTATTAAAATGATATCTATGACGTAAAATTTGCAGGTTATTTAATATGAGTAATCTTTAAAACGATGAAAATTGAAAAATGATTTATATCGGTATGTATTGATACAAATCTTATATGTACATGTTTCAATAGACAATATTAATTATGGATACAGTACTAATAAGATTTGTATTTGTTGGATATTAGATCGGATTGACCTGATTAATATCCCAACATCCACATTGAAAAAAAGGAGAGAAAAGAGTGGGAGGTGGATGAGAAACCAATCCCATCACAGTCGGTGAACAGAGAGACATTTTATCTCTTTGCATTTCTCCCAAATAAGATAACAGTGATCTTATTCAATCTCTCCCTCTCTCAATTTTATTCAATCTCTAAGGCTATCTGAGGTCCTTTGAATTTGAAGGGTGAAAACAAATAAGGTTCTTGTAGTCTTAATATTATTGACGAAGAAAAAGACATAATGATTTGTAATTCAATAAAGAAGATTATGTAAATGGCTCAAAGAGATATTCCTTATAAACTTTCTATGAGATAATAAGTTAACAGTATCAATACACAATGACATGAAAATTTTGGATCAACTATTGATCAGTCACACTTTTAATCTTATTCACCCAAATAGATAACAAAAAAAATATATGAATTCATTTAATTTGAAGAATACATTAAGATTAAAAGTAGACAGGATTTATAAACATTAATTTTTTGGGGTGAAGTAGTTGTAAGACTGATAGGACTTACAATATGCAGTTCTTTCATTTTTATCAGTGCAAAAGACATATTTTGAACAAATAAATTTTTTATTTGCCTTATGATTTTGGCATGGGTCCGCTCTTACAAAATTTCATGATTTTTAATTCCGAATCAAGCATAAGGTCAAGTTGTGGCTATTGGATGGTTATAAAGGCCTTCAAGATGTATATTATTTTTTCTCTTGCAAAAGCCATGGAATACATCCTTTCCACCAAAACAAATATGATCCAAACTTTGTTAATGTGGGCTAATCACTTTGATTGATGAATGCATTGTCATCATATATAATAAAGATTTATATTTATGTTCATTCAATGAAATAATAGGATTGCTGATTGCAGACTAGGTAGGCTAAAAAACATGGAGATAGCAAATATAAGTACACATATTGACAATGTCAGAACTGTCTGCTCTTTAACTGCAAAGGGTCTGCAATTGGTCATGAGTATGAGTGGGATGTTGACTTGTAACATTTGTGGTTTAAAACGTGCCTTAAAATATTGTACCAAGTTGAAAAAAAGAACAAGTAACATAAAACAAACAGAGCTAAAATAAAGCAATACTTGTTTAACCCAAAGTTGTCTTTTAATGAGTCTAGGATGATGGCTTACTGGGGGCTTCTAAATACATCCAATTGGAACTGGTAATAAAAGGTTTGCGAGATTATATTAATGAACATTTATTTTTGAACAAGCTCTTAAAAAGATATGATTGCCACTTGGATAGATTGGGTTGGGATGGAGTTCAATCCAAATCCAATATGAAAGCGAGGGAATTTAATCCAAGACTAATTTGACATGAATCAGGGTTAACTTGAACTCAATCTGTTAGGTTTGTTTTCAAATGTTCTCATTTTATACCATTCAAATTTTATAATAGTCACAATAAAGTAGATAAATATGAAAATGATGACCTATAATAAAGGGAGAACAAAGAAATGCAATTATGATAGCTAAATTTGAGTAGTTAAATTTATCACTCACCCTATCAGGTTTGTAATAGGTCTCGGTAATCAAATCTCTCAATCCAAACCCAACACAAATCAGGCTAGATTTCGGATTTGGGTTAAACTTTGACCCACCAAATCCAAATTTGCCCAAAAAGTCGGCTCATATTAGGTTCAAACTGTCCAACTTTCTTTATGGGGTTTGTCTCTATCTTGTGCTTCCCATGAATATGTCCCATGCAATCACTCCTCTGATTGAGAATGTCTGCATCTGGTTGTTGATGAATTGTTTATTGTTTACAGCTCCATGTCAGATCAGTAGGGTTCTCTATAGTAAATGCACTCATCAATTAATGGGTGATGTTCCTTTTCTTCTTGACAAGGAAGACACATATAAATCTAAAAGGGTGGTCAGTTGTGAATGGTTTGGATTGATTGAAAATAATGTTATTTTTTTGTTGGGATTAAGAATTCATCTAGTTGTCTTAATAAATCCATCTCAAAATGAATCACCTAGATACTTTAATCAGTTGATCATTAGGTCCAAGCAGAAATCAAAACCAATAAATTTTATTTATCAATATTAGAGAAATATCAAAGAATCCAAAAGCACAGAATTAAATTATTGACAAAATTTATGAAGGATTGTTAACCTAACATTTTCAATGGAAATTAATTGATGCATTAGCTATACAAATTTCAATTCATGCAACTAACAATTCAAACAAACATATATTTATATATTTAATTTTTTGCTAATACACTCAGTAATTCTTGTAGTCAATCATGTAGTCCTAACTTGGTGTATGGAAATCTATACTAGAAATATCATATACTATAAATATATACTTTATCAAAAAAATACATTCATATACCTCAAAAAAATTTAAAAACATATTTATACTGAAAAAGTAATTGCATGAATAACTAAGTATAACATTTTTTTTGCATTCACAACTATCAACATCTTCACAAATTGATATAACATTTAATAAAAAAACTTACCTACCAAAAAAGACTATCAACCCAATTATAAAAAAGAAAAAAATTGGTACCCTGGAAAGATTAAATTATGACTGCTGATCAGATTTGATAAGGTCACTGGCGCCCAATGCTTGATACTGGCAGTCTGGCACCCAGAAAAAAAAATTAACAGGGCATTTTTTTTATCTCGTCAAATGAAATTTAATATATGTAGCAGAGGTTGATATTATGATGTACAACTGCAGAGGCTGATTTAATTTGATAAGGGCCCACAGTGAGGTCTGCTTGTCCATTGCAGATTACGTTAGAAGACTTTTAGATAGTTATTTTACATTATTAGAATCTACTTCTAACCTTCTATTTTCAGTTTCCATAGCAATCTCTGCAAACATATATAATTTTATTTTATATATGTGACATCATGAGTGGGTGTTTGAATTGTTTATTATATGCTGTCATTTGTATTTAATTCATTTCAAAATTGGAGAGTAGATCATGTGTTTCAGATTCTAAATATGCTGAGATGAGAATCGTCAACCAAAATAGTTTATTATCCTTCAAATCACTGAATAGAATGCATTGTATTCCTGTATGTTTTTTTATTCTACATTTTGTAAAAAGTCATGCTTACAGTTATTCACTTATTCTTGTGGTTGCTTTTTTCAGATTGCACATGGTTTGAATTTATTTAAAGTATAATAATTTTTTTATATGAATAAATTGAATGTACATATTTTTATGTGTTTTTATAATATAATATATATTGATGTAGTAGTATATATAATACATTAGGTGATTTCATATACTGTGTTAATTGATATGACACGTGCAAAATAACTATAAAATATTTGACCTCATACATTTTCAATTTGATTGTGTTTTTAGTTATTTTTAGTGAAAAACATAATAATTAAATTTTTATTGTTTAGTTATGGATAACACATGGATATATATTTATAATAAAAAAAATTGACATGTGAATCATTTTATACCAGTAGAATAACATGATTCCAAAATAGATTTGAAATAACAATACCCAATCTGATAGAGTCGGGTCTAAGACGGGTAACCAATGAAATCTCCAACATTTTCCATTCAAATGAAAGTCAACTCCCCAAGATATGTATGTGATATGTATGTGCAGTCTCAATCAGTCTCCATCCGTTTCTTTTTTTTTTTTTTAAATATACTATATTTAAAATATATATTAATATAAAAGGTAAAATACATATTAAGATACATTAATATATTTTTTTTAAATGATATTTTTTAAAATTTTCATACACTACAATATATGCCACATTATCGCAATATATAAGCTCTCTTCAAGGGAGTGTTTGGTTGTGTGAATACAAAACTGATTCTGCAGGAATCTAGGTTTTAAAATTGATTCTCCCTCAAGCTTTTGAGCACTATTTGTCCGAAAATCTGTTTGCATAAAACTGCTATAATAATACTGTTTGGTGGCACGATTGTAAAAATAGATTCCTGTAAACACAAAAGCTCTTTAATTATGCAAGCAAACGCTGCCTAAATATGTAACTGGGTGCTTCTGTGTCCACGATTCCAGCCTAGCACCATAATTGGGCCATGGTGATGGATTACATTTGTCGGCCCATGTAATATCCGAGTCCAGTCATCACGGAAACGACGAACGAATCTCGTCCTACACATTTCATTATGAACTCTCTTACACTCAGTATTTGGGTTCTCAAATCCACTTATGACCATAAGATCTTTCTCACAATAAGATGAAAGTATTAAAATTCATTGTGATTAAGATATTATGTTATTAAATATTTTAAAATTAAAATTAGCATGTAATGAAATCCTAAGATCCGACTGTACGAGTTGGTCCCTTAACAAACCTCCTCTCATGGCATCCTTTGCTGCTCTCTCAGCACAAACACTGGATGCGAACCACCTCTCCCTCGACCTGAACTCGAACTCGATCCACGCTCACCTAACAACGGCCCTCCAAAGAATATCGACTGCCCGGTGAACACAAGCTCCGATCGACCCCCCACCCGAGAAGACGAAGCAGAAGATCTTGCCATCCCCCACACGAACCGCCCGGCCTCTTGGTCCCAGTAAACCGCGGACCTCGAATTAAGCCTGTCAATTATTTGAAAAACATCAATTCAAATCTATATCCGAAATAAAATATCCAAAATATTTCAGATCATAGGATATGATGGTAATGTAACGTTTTATTTGTTTAGTTAGAAATTTATCTGTTATATTAGGTAATTTTTGAATTTTTTAACATTTCATGATTATATATATGATATGATTTTTATCTATGAATATTAAATTTTCTAATATTTGAATCGCATTCGTATCTATTTAAAAAAATTTAATATTTGAATATGTGATATGTATCTATTCGGTTGACATGCTTACCTTGAATCCTCTCCAAGACCCACATCGCTGTCGCTCGTCCTCGCCGAGCAAGGCGAGCGATCCTCCGCCGTGGAGGACCGGTACATTGGGTTGAAGTTGTTGATGGGGCTGTAGTAACTGCTCGGCGTGTGATAGGGGCTCTTCAATGGTGGACCCAATGGGGCTGTTTGGGTCCACCCGATGTTGCCGCCGCTTCGGCTGCTAGTCGAGTCGTCGCCGTCGCTGCTCGAGCAGTGGCTGGGACGGTTGGGTGTTCTTGGATTGACGATCGGACGCAGCACGGAAGACGACGCGCGGGCCCTGGCCGCGGCTCTCGTTGCGTCGGACGCGTCGAGCTTCGCCAGCTTCCAGGCGCTTAAGCGAACCGCGCTTTTGGGGGGCTTTTTTGCTGCGTCGGAGGGGGCGGTGGAGTCCGGATCGAGCGTTGATGGGGTGCGTCTAGGGTCCAGGTGCGTTGTTGTTTCGTCCTGCTCGATATGGGATGCAAGCAATAACAATAAGAATCTATTATGAGTACTGATATTCGATTTATTCTTTTAGAAGAATAAAAATAGGTATTTTTTTTTATTGGTATAAAAATAGGTATTGATTTATCTAGATATGTATTTCACTTCATTAGACTAGTATGTATGTGTTAAAAGTTTTGTTTAGAATTAACTGTCAAACTGGCTTTTGTAGAATCAATGGTTTGGATTTGAATTGTGGGTTAATGTGTTAAAAGTTTTTAAAAAAATTGGAACAAAATTAGTTTTCAGGTAATTGGTCTTTAGTTCAAATTTTGGTTTTGGATTATGGATTTTAAAGGTTAAAAGTCAACAAAAAAACTTCCTTGAAAAAGTTTTTTTTAAATGGTTTTCTGGAGAATAACTTTTATAAAAAAGATTTTGATATACATGGCCTCTTTGTAGCATCATTTTTAGTCCTATCCCTTTGTTTGAGGATACATGCATTTATATGGGTTCCTTTGTTACTGTATACCTCCAAAATAAGGCACATGACCTAAAAGCTATATGTGGGACTACAAAACAACAATCTTTATCAAAACTTCACATACTACTTTCATTTTTTAACGAGGGCAGACCGTATTTATACACAGAATGTACCTGACGATCCATGAATATACGTGGTGGTGTACACCATGCGCCTTTATATTGCGGACCACGTGGACTTGCACCACTTATAGCTGTTGCAGCAGAACTAAGAGGGGAAGATGGACCACTGTGATGCTGATCCACATTATCAGAGTGACCTACAGGCACTCCTTCTTCAGCAGCTCTCATAGCCAGAACATATTCATAGGTTGTCATACCCTACATGGGGAATAACTTTGCACTGTTAAAACACACAGAATAAAAATTCTAATTACCCCAAGAGTGTGACATTGAATAATTTCTACCTTTCTAATTAGTAGCATATGAAAGAGGAATAACTCTGCCAAAGGTACTGAAGCCATCAATGAAAAGGCTGTGCTTATAGCCTGTAAGGAGGAGATTTAAATGATATAAGAGAGTGGCGTAGCAAAGTATACTGAATTTACAATGTAAGAACCAATTTGCGCTAGGAAGTAGAATTCAGGATTTATGATCAGATTTCAGTCACTCAGTCATTCTCTCATCTATTGATGTTTGTTTCCACAAGAATCCAAAAAGGATGGCGCAAAGTGTCCCTTAGTTGAATATGGTGACTAATTAACATCATATGTATGCAAGATCTTCACCAAAATCATCAACCTTGGGATTTACAAATGATTAAACTCAATTAGTAGAATGGATAGTTCTATATGAAAATCAGTGATGTCTTTGCTTATTTTAAAATGTAGAATGAGATATTTGAACATACCACCAAAATGGTAAAGGGAACAAGGGAGAAACTGTTTCCGAGTTTGTTTAGTAGTTGAATTTCAGTGGTTTCTTTGTTAGTGAAACATCGCACGAGGACTGTCACTCCAACTCCAATTTCGAAAGCAAGCTAACATAACAAAACACTAAGATATAAGAACATTATTGAACCAGATGGTATTAAAGAAAATCACAAAAAAAAAACAAACTGCAAGTGTAAGACATACCCAGACAAGACTAACAATCATAAGGGTAAAGAATGTGATGTAATTTTTCCTAGCGATGCAATTATTCATCCACTGCACTAAACAGAGAGAGAAGCTTTAGTGACAGGCATTAGGCTCAATTACACAGAAACCAAATTGCGAATAGCACAATTGTAGCATTTACCCGACAATGGTGATCAAATCCATAGACACATTTGTCACAAGCTTTGCAATGTTTGCTATGCATGTCCACCTAGGAAAAAAAAGAATTGAGAGGTTGATTAAAATCTAATGCTGAAAGATAATCAAGAAATCTGAATTTTTGATGTTATATCATGTACATATGTCTGCAAATAACCAAAAATAAAACACATACTAATGTGTCAATGGATCAAAAACATGGCAATTGAAATCCAAATGATACAAGAACACGGCAAGTGAACAATAAAACTGCAGCACCATTGAATTGACCCGATTTTCTGGCATCAAACACACTACATAACAATGGGCATGATAAGAATTTACAGAGAAACCACTCAGCAAGTTAAAATCAGGATTTGGAGTTGATATTCATGGAACTGAATTGATGGGAAGAGAAAGTAGATGTCAAAGTTCATCTGATCATGCAATGGAATCCATTTTGTTCTATATACCTCCGTATTACACAGTGAGCAGAACAATCCTTCATCATCGGAGGCATCATCAACGTATTCACGACAATCCTCTCTTGCCATGAAACCACAAAAGAAACTTCCAATATTTGCACATGAAAGTGAGTTACGCTTAACAGACCTTCCCGGGGTCCTTAGCCCCATCTTACTAGGCTCTTCTTCAATAGAAGCTCCTATACATGAACACCAATTATGTACATACAAGAGTATAAAATCAGCTTAACTGCATTACACAAAATACCAGTCTGCTCCCAGTGAATATACCAGTCTTATTATAAACTGATGTCTCATCACAGTTACTCAAAATTGCAGGATCAGCAGGATCAATTGCTGTGCATCGAATGTAGAGAATGCACACTGAAAGCACCTGAACAATCGAGATTAAAATCAATAACACAAAATCTAATAAAAAACAGTCTGTGGTAGTGGTAGTGATCTACTCACCAAAACGCTATAGATAGAATCTGCAACATATTCATATAGATCCTTTCCAAGAAATGGTGCCAAGAAGGAATAGAACGCAATAGATAGCAACAAAAACACGATAATAGCTGCGACCTGTTCACAAGGAAAAATAAAAGATGATTACATAGAAATTTAGCAGTATAACTTCCATGTTATGATTGCATTTGTAAACACTGCTTCTATTATTAAGCACAAAAGTATCAGAACATGAGATCATTGAAAGATTGGACTTCATTTGACTTATTAAAGTGTCACCCAATAAAATATTCTAATTATCTAAACTACTCACTGACCACTACCCATTAAGAAGAAAACAAATACAAATTAATGAACTTCTTTTGATGATAGACACTGGATTGGGTGTTTGATTTCCAAAACTACTGTCAGCCCCTTAGCAGCACCCATGATTACCAGTTAGAACTACTGAAAAAAATCAATTGAAGAGATAGGATATACAAAACATGAAACAGGCCAATTAAAATCCATATCAAACAAATCACACCCAACCCAACAATAAACAGAAAAATCTCATTTTTTTAATGGTTACAGCTCATGAAGAACCCACATTGCCAGTAATTTCATATGTTTTTAACACACACACACACCAAAAAAAAACAAGTCCATGACTCTGATAAGAGTTGAAAGACCTGAACACACCCCAAAATGTACAGAAACTGAAATAAAAACAACAAATTGAAAACATAATCCATTTGAGAACTTACCCAATATATACTACAGAAGGTAAAAATCAAGTTTTACCTGAAAAGGGTGAGTTGGCAATTGCCATCCATGTCTTCTCGCCATTGCCAAGAACTGAAAAAATAAAAATCAGTTGGTGTGTACACTTAGTGTTAAAAGTAGAGCTTCTTAAAAAAACCCAGAATAGAAAATCCAACAAAACATGGAAAGTCTAAACTACAAAAGTATATAAAATCTTTTTTTTTTTCTTTTCTTTTTTCAAATCCCTTCACTTGAAATATCTTTACAAAGTATTCACTATGATATTTTTTTCAATTAAATGTTATATTTTATTGGATCTGAGAGACCAAAAATAATTGTTCTGTGCATGACCTGAACACACTTTTGTTCTCACTGCATGAGCAACTGCCACTGCAAACAAAAACCATCTTCAATGCTTGCAGTAAATGCAAGTGGGTGGGGCAATGTCAGAGAGAAGAGACAGATGGGGATGGAAGAAAAAACAAAAGCAACTATGTTTTTGGACATTTATGACTCTTGTCATGGGAAGGACTTACATTATAATAAGTTACAAATTGACTGGTGAGAGCTGATTCAGCTGAAGAGAGTTACAGTTGATAATAGTTTTGCTCTGTCAAAAATATGCAAACAAAACAGGGCTTTCTACTGATCATATTATATATATATATATATATATATATATATATATATATATAATTTTGGACTGAAATACTTGTCTGATGGTAGCAAGAGCAGCCAGGAGTGTTGTTTGGGTGAGATAAGCTCTTCCTTTGGGGGTAAAAGAAGTCCTAAACATTGGAGTAGGAAAAAAATGGAATAGCAATACCAATTCCACTATAAATTTTTATATGTAAGAAATTCAGAATCTTGGTTAATCCCAATAAAATGTTTATTTATGAATGGTCCCTGAGCCCTACGTTCATATTTATAGTCATGTGTGCAGTTCTCATATGTGTTTCTTTTTAATTATCGAAGATGCATATAATGAAATATTTACATGAGTATACACTCCAATGAACCTTGTATACATACTTTTGTTAAAAAAAAATATATTGCATGAACATAAAGACAATAAAGAGCTTGCATGTGCCAATGCTATCACCAATGGAGCAACTGAATAAAACAGCTATTCTGCAGTTATTCAAATTTTCTATGATGAATATGGCATCGATTGTTTTACTACCTCTGTTTTAACAAGGAACAGAAGTGTTATTACTTATTCCACTATCACCTCAATTAAAATGACTTCATTAACATTTAAGACAATAAAAGAAACATGTGATCCAACCCAAGCTTTTAATATTAATTATTAAATCCAAAACAGCCGGCTGAAGTACTTACTACATCATGAAGAGTTAGTTCCTCATCAATGAGAATTACTGTTATGCCAAAAAGCCTTTTTTTTTGGGGGGGGGGGGGGGGGGGGGGGAAGCAAGGAAAGAGAGAATAGTTATTCTAGTGGACACCTGTTGTACTATTCTGTGTGTGGCGGAATAGGTGGATAAGCCACCTATGAATTGACCGGGCAACCACTCCCCAACTATTCCAGAACTGCCGGATCATTCTCTTGTTGGTATACCATGAAGGGGTCAAACACATTTATTTTATTTATTTATTTTGGTAATCATGGACATTCATATTTATCATGTCCAGTGGCGGAGCCAGAAATTTGCTCCAGTGGGGGCAATATTTAGCTAAATGTTTTTTTATGTATCAAGAATTTGTTTTTTTTTTTAATCGAATATTTTCATATTCCATTTTCTCAATCAAGATCCATTTGCACTGAACATAAAATAAAAAAAATTCAGGATTACAAGGTGCATATGAAATAACAATAATATAAAAAAGCTAATACATCTTTTATAATTATTCAAAAATGACGTTTTATAATATATAAACATGATAGTGTTATTTTCTTTTCCTCAGTTGAGAGAGAGAGAGAGAGAAGATATGACAAAGAGACCAGAAAAGAGTGAGTGAAATTTTTTCTTGTTTGCTACATTCATAGTTCAGAAAGAGAGGGAGTGAGCAAGAGAAAAAAAAATCTAAAATTCAAATATTATTATTAAATGATACATTCATATTTATCATCTGTATCATGTGATTTGGTTAATCATTTTGTAATGCATCAAAATCACCTGTCGGGTCGACATTTGTCAACTTGTAAAAATGCCACGTGGCAATGTTCCCAAGATTTCGAGTTGGGAAAAATACATATACAAGTGTTGGACAGGAGTGATACAATATTATATTGATAGTGTTATTAATATTAGAAACTGTATTGGATTAACTGGGGACCGGATCCGTTCAGTGCTCGACTTCGGTCAGTTCGGTCAGTACCGAACTGCACTACGTACAAATCAAACTGCACCACTTATAAATCGAACCGCACAACCAATTGTTGGGTATATTTTTTACTCTTTTATTGGATTCAATCAACTATTGGAGAAAATATGAATTCCTAAGTATCATCAGTATCCAATAAGAGAATAAAAAAAATTTACTCAACAATTTGTTGTGCAGTTCGATTTATAAGTGATGCAGTTCGATTTGAACGTGGTGTAATTCGGTATTTACCGAATTGACCAAACTCAACACTGACTGGATCCGGTCTCAATTAACAGCTAATAACGGTGTCATTATCGAAGAATATGATCAAGGCATTGTTTCATTATGTATTGTATATAGTCACGTGTGCAGTCATATTTTTAAGGGTTTTGTTAATGAGTGCCCTCAAGGCACTGGTTAAGCCACATTAATTGTTCACTTTTTAGGCAACCTAACAAATTAATTATGATATGAGTATAAAAAAATGAAAGATTTTTTAAAATACCAACAATGCCCCTAATAAATTCACCAGATTTTTTTCTTCTTCCCTCCCACACCCAATTTTTCTCTCCCTTATACAATGTTTAAAAATAAAAATGTTACAAGTATAAATAATATATTTTCAGAAAAAATGTCATATTTATATAAAAAAAACAGAAGTATGTATATCAAACAATTGAATAATATTTTTTTGTATATAAAATCAATCTTTTATATAATTTTTATGAGTAAATAGGGTATGGAAGGGAAGAAGAAAAAATATTAGAGGGAAAAAATAGGGTGTGGGAGGGAAGAAGAAAAAAAATTGGTGAATTTATTAGGGGCATTATTTCTTGTATTTTTCAATATCTCTAGAATACAAAGTATGCCTTTATTTATAGGCAAGAGACAATATCAAATGAGATTACAAATGGGATTTGATTTGATTAACCCATTAAATGAAGGATGGGAGGTTACAAAATGATATAATGGTCATTCATATTTATAACACTCCCCCTTGGATGACCATCAATCATTATACTAAGGTAATTGCCTCATTAAAACCTTGCTTGGAAAACCCAGAGGGAAAAAACCTAGACGAAGGAAAAAGAGTACAATTACTTGATCTTAGTAATGTTGGACACGTTTAATACTGCCTCATTAAAACCTTGCTAGGAAAACCCAGTGGGAAAAAACCTAGACGAAGGAAAAAGAGTACAGTATGTAAAAGATATCCATGATTGAATATAGTCACATTTATTAGTTACTCCCCCTGATTTAAATAAGTATCAGATTGTCTGATGATTAAGTCGACGCATGCCAACTTCACGTACCATCTTCTGGAAGGTTGATTTTGGCAGGGCTTTAGTGAAGAGATCTGCAAGATTATTACTGGAACGGATCTGTTTGACTTCAATTTCATGATTCTTTTGGAGTTCATGTGTGTAGAAGAACTTCGGTGAAATGTGCTTAGTCCTATCTCCCTTGATGTAGCCTCCTTGGATTTGAGCAATGCATGCACTATTGTCTTCATATATGGTTGTAGGAATATTTGTTGTAGATGACAATCCACAAGTGCTTTGAATATGTTGAATCAATGATCTCAGCCAAACACATTCTCTACTAGCTTCATGTAACGCCAATATTTCTGCATGGTTAGATGAGGTAGCTACCAATGTTTGCTTTGTAGATCTCCATGAGATAGCAGCATTGTTACTAAGATACACATAACCTGTCTGTGATCGACCTTTGTGAGGGTCAGAAAGATAACCTGCATCTGCATAGCCAACTAGATGTGAATCATTAGGTTTATCATTTGAATAAAATAAACCCAAATCGGTGGTTCCACGAAGGTATCTCATAATATGCTTGATACCATTCCAATGTCTGCGGGTTGGTGCAGAACTATATCTTGCTAAGAGATTAACTGAGAAAGCTATGTCTGGTCTCGTATATTGAGCCAAGTAAAGTAATGCACCAATAGCACTCAAATATGGTACCTCCGGACCAAGAGTTGCCTCGTCTTTATCTTTAGGACGGTATGGGTCATTCTTAACGTCCAAGGATCGAACGACCATGGGTGTACTTAGGGGATGCGCTTTATCCATGTTAAAGCGTTGCAATACCTTTTCTATATATTTTGATTGGTGGATCAATATTCCACTAGAATTTTGTTCGATCTGCAAGCCGAGACAATATTTAGTTTTCCCAAGGTCTTTCATTTCGAATTCCTTTTTCAGACATTCTGCAGTTTTGTTGAGCTCTTCAGGAGTCCCAATTAAATTTATATCATCAACATAAACCGCTAAAATAGCAAATCCCTTATTGGATTTCTTTATAAAAACACATGGGCAAATGAGATTGTTTTCATATCCAGCTTTTATCAAATATTCACTAAGACGGTTGTACCACATTCTTCCAGATTGCTTTAAGCCGTACAATGAACGTCTTAGTTTTATTGAATACATACTCTTTGATTTTGCTTCAGGCAATTTATATCCTTCAGGGATTTTCATATAAATATCAGCATCTAAATTCCCGTATAGATAAGCTGTTACAACGTCCATTAGTCTCATATCGAGTTTTTCAGAAACTGCGAGACTTATTAGATAGCGGAACGTTATTGCATCCATGACTGGTGAGTAAGTTTCTTCATAGTCAATCCCAGGTTTCTGCAGGAAACCTTGTGCCACGAGACGTGCCTTATATCTAATGATTTCATTTTTCTCATTTCTTTTTCTTATAAACACCCATTTGTAACCTACAGGGTTAACATCTTTTGGGGTCTGTACTATAGGTCCGAATACACCACGTTTTTCAAGAGAACCTAATTCTTCTTCAATAGCATCTTTCCACTTTGGCCAATCACTTCTTTTTCGACATTCATTTATGCTACGTGGTTCGTTATCATCATTGCCCTTTGAAATTTCACTAGCTACTGCGAATGAAAAAATGTCATTGATGATCATTTCTTTACGATTCCACATTTCTCTTGAATGCGCATAAAATATGGAGACCTCATTATTATTAGGTACATTTTTCTCTTCAGGAGTTTGCATAGCCACTTCAGGGACTCGTGTCTCTTCAGGGACATTATACTCTTCTGGAGTTTTAGAGAAAGTTGATTTGTTGTTCATAATCACTTCTGGAGTATTAGGGCATGAGTTTTCATTTGATCTCCGCTTCCGGGGAGCTGAATCTTTAGAACCTACAGGTCTTCCACGCTTCTGGCGTGCAACAGATTCATTTGCCGTAGTTTGTCCTTTTGTGACATCTATTCGAGCTGGCACATTTGCAGCTGGTACATGTGATTTGGTTACTTTAGCTGCATCATTGAATGCATCAGGAATTTGATTTGCAATCTCCTGAAGATGCAATATTCTTCGTACTTCATTTTCGCATTGAGCGGTACGGGGGTCAAGATGAGACAAAGTGGAAGTGTTCCACGATAATTCTCGTCGTTCTTCAGGAACGGAACGTACTTCAGGTACGTTCTTTCCTCCCCCTAACGGCGGGAAGAGTGTCTCATCAAAATGACAATCAACAAACCTAGCAGTAAATACATCACATGTCAATGGTTCCATATAACGAATGATAGAAGGAGAATCATAACCAACATATATTCCCAAACGACGTTGGGGACCCATTTTTGTACGTTGTGGTGGTGGGATAGGAACTTGCACTGCGCAACCAAATTTACGCAAGTGTGAAATATTGGGTTGACAGCCTGACACAAGTTGTGAAGGTGAAAAAGGGTGATAAGCAGTAGGCCTAAGTTTAATTAACTTAGCAGCATGCAAGATAGCATGTCCCCAAGCAGACATGGGCAATTTAGATTGCATGAGTAAAGGTCTTGCAATAAGTTGCAAACGTTTTATCAAGGATTCTGCTAGACCATTTTGCGTGTGAACATGGGGGACTGGGTGTTGAATATCAATACCTTGTGATAAACAATAATCATCAAAAATTTGAGAAGTAAATTCTCCTGCATTATCTAAGCGAATGGACTTAATGTAATGATCAGGAAAATGTGCTCTAAGTCTAATAATTTGAGCAAGTAATCTAGCAAATGCTAAATTACGAGTAGAGAGTAAGCAGACATGTGACCAACGAGTAGAAGCATCAATTAAAACCATAAAATATTTGAAAGGTCCACTATGAGGATGAATTGGGCCACAAATATCACCATGGATTCTTTGTAAAAATGATGGAGACTCAGATGCAATTTTAAGAAAAGAAGGTCTAGTGATAAGTTTACCTTGTGAGCAAGGGGTGCAAACATAATCACTAGGTAGTGTAAGGTGTTGGCTTGTCATAGAGTGTCCATTAGAATTGTTTATAATCCTTCGTAACATGGTGGCTCCAGGATGACCCAAACGGTCATGCCATAATATGAAGATATTTGGATCATTGAGCTTCGGGCTCATGACGGAGTGTATTTCTACAACACTAAGTGTTGTCTGGTATAACCCCATGGATAGTGCAGAGAATTTTTCTAGTGTAAGCTTCAGGCT